>VDFB02373894.1:0-34330 GCA_007258455.2 Sequoia sempervirens | reverse complement strand
AGGTTCAAATCATGTTATTACAGAGAATTCCTTCAAGTTTCAGTATTTTAGAATTTGCCCTCAAGTTTCAAGCATGTTTGTCATGTGGGATTGATCGAAGTGATTATTGTGTTTGCAATATATGAAACCTTTAAATATTTATGTCTCCTTAATGAATTCTGTATGCATCCAAGTTTAAATCTACTGGTTAAACATTGTGCTAATCATTAATTGAACAGTCTAGTTGTGGAAATCATATTTTCCTTCTGTGATTGTTTCTTTAACAGCCTTTGTTTAAAACATTCAAGTGTTTAAAATTCCGGATCTAGTTGTGTGAATGAAAATAGTGAGTAATTGTTCTATGAGTTAAGTCTGCATGTTGAATTCTTTGGTGCATCTCCATAGTTAAAGTTTCATAGTTTAGAATTTAGACTTAGTCTTTCTACCTCTTTCCCAGCCAAATCAGTTAGTTTTAGGAGGTTTTTCATCAGGGAACCAGCCCTCTCTAGAGATTGATTCTCAAAATTAGGCAACCCTAGGCCTGGGAATTATTCCATGTTTCAACAGATTGCTAGATTTAAATAATCGAGCGTTCGGGTGCAATCTGATTGACAACAATTTTTGGCACGCTTGGTGGGACTCTAAATCACTTTTTAGAGCAAAGTTTTTCCAGTTCAAGCTACTGTTTGGTATATACAATAGTTTATTCCAACCTTTCAGAGGATTATTTTCATATACCTAGCAACTCCATTTCTCAATTTTAGCAAAGCAAGTGCACACAGCTTATGAGAAAAATTCAGACACGAAGTTCTTCTTCATTTGAGTACTTGCAGTTGCCTTCGGCAAAAAGAATAGGAAGGACAACCAAGTGAACATTTGGTAAATCTTCAAGAAAGAAATAAGTTTCTTTGATTCGAAGAGCAAAACCAATAGTTTATACATCAAGAAGAAGAGGCAGGTCATTAATGAGGCAGCCAAGTTCTTTCTCATCATCACCAAGTTACAGAGTACCAGTTTAGCCTGTACCAATTATACAAGCTACAAATTTCAAAACAATAGTAGCTCCGATGGCTAGAGCACATGCTTTTGTTCTGTTTGATGGAGGCAGTTCGTTAGATCTAGCTCTGCATGATGATATACCAGTAGCAACACTCAAAAGTCTACCTTTCTTCACTGATGAAGATCAGACTACACCCATTAAGCATATTAGAGACGTAGCCTCGCTATGTGGAGTTCACCATGTGATTTAGGAGAACGTAGCTTTGAGGTTGTTAGCAGCGTCATTCAAGGGTAAAGCATCTCAGTGGTTTTGTGGCTTACTAGTTCATAGCGTCCCAACATGGGATGACTTAGGAGATAACCCGACAAAGCAATTTTCAGATAAGTCCGATCATTTATCTCTAGTAGAACAAATACGACTATTAAGAGAGCCCCACAAGAACAAATGATGGACTTTAATTTCAGATTCCAAAGGACATGGGATCGAATTCCAGTGATGGTAAGGCCAACTCCTGACCACACTTTTCTGTATTTTCTTAGATCATTGCATAGTGATATTGCCTTAATGATATAATCAATGGGTGGGTTAACCTTACCAACAACATATGACATTGCCATTAGAGCTAAAAATAGCCTCATACAAGCTGGTAAACTTGCTCTGAGACCCCCTATGCCAATCTTCCCAGAGGTACAACCATATATGCCCATTCATGTACCTCCAATAGCTGCTATACTTGATGTTCCAGCCTTAGGTTTTCAAATAGTAGTATAAAATAATGTTGTTCCAGCAAATTCTGATTTGCAAGGTCTCAAAGATACCCAACAACAGCTAATAATTGACCAACAGGAAATGGCCAAGTTACTACAAACTGTGAGCAAAAATTTGGTAAGTCTTAAAAACTAGCAAGGTCAAAATTTCAAGCCTAATCAGTCATCCTTTCAAGCAAATAGGCCTGCTTATCAAGCTGATTACCAGGGATAGAAAAGAAATTTCAACTTTAGGCCTAATCAGCCATTTAACCTAGTTGTTACTAGCTCTTCAAAAGAGTTGATACCAATACAAAACAACTTAGTGTAGGATTATGTTTGGTGTTATCCCTGCAATCAACCTCATAATCAGGCTACTTGCATGAACGGGGTGATTAATCAAGCACTCATGGTGCAAAATAGTTATGCTAATTCTGAACAAACAAAAAAGGAAGATAGTAATCAGCAGGGTGAACAAACGCAGCAAACTGACCTTGACGTTGCCATGATGAACTGGAAAGGAAGTGAGTTTTGTGGAGTTAATCACACACAAGGTCAAAATCAGTCAGCCACTTCTACTGCAACCAATACAAGGGCCAAGAAAAGAGCATTTGATTTGAGAAAGCAAGCTATTCCTGACAAACAACAAGCAGAAAAAGATAAATAGCCTATTGTTCACCAGAAAGATCAAGATTTTGCAACCCAACAGGGGCAGTTTCAACCTTCAATAGCTCAGAATATTCATGTTTTACCAAGACAACAAGATGGACCATCAAAGGAGTAGTCCAAAGTTCAATTTCAGCCTCAAGCAGCTCAAGTAGACACTGTTGTTCAAAAGGTACAGTCAAAGGTTGGTGCTTCTTCTTTCAATATCATTGAGAATATGAAAAAACAACTGTTGGCATTACCATGATAGATGCATTACGCTTGCTTGGGTAAAAAGAAAGTTTGCAAGAGGCATTGGCTAAAATATCAATTTCTGATGAAGTGAATACAGAATAGCCAAGAGTTCTTGCAAACAATTCAGATCAAAAGCAAGGATAGCCAGCTAAAGAGGTAAAACCACCCCTTTTTATGTCAGTTTGATAATTGGTGAAAATATTGTGCATAACTGCATGATCGACAGTGGAGCAAGTAGCTCAATCATGCCTAAACAACTGGTAAATAAGTTAGGACTTGAGTATGAACCATTGTCAAAAGGGGTAGTTCAGTTGGATGGTATAGTTGTTAAGTTGGTAGGAGTTATTAAAAATTTGCCTCTTACATTGCATGCCTATCCTAACTTTCAGATTGCATAGGACATATATGCCATTGATCTTCCACCTTATTTTGCCATTTGCCTATCTAGAGATTTCACTACAAAATTAGGTGGTTATTTGTCATCAGACTGGTCACACATGTTTTTTAGGACCAGGTATGGTACTAGAGTTACGATTAAATTATAATCATTAGCTAAAGACCATATTGAACCTTATGTTCCAAACCCCATAAACACAAACCTAGCTTTCCATGATCAGGAGGATCAATTCGTGACCCTCGACCCCACTGTACCTATAGAAGGCATACCAAACATAAATCTAGATGAGTGGGCAACCAAGAATCATGAGGTTGATCCGTTCAATCTCATAGACGAAGTAGGTTTGGGTGTTTATATGATTTGAGAACCTGATGCAGTTATTCCAAAGCTGGTCAAGGAAGAAAAATAAGTACAACAGTTTGATCAACTTTGGAAGCTTTATTTTGATGGTTGTAGGAGTAAAATTGGTGCTGGTGGAGGAGCTGTTCTGATTTCACCTGAAGGGGATAGGTATTATTCAGCTTTTAGATTTGCTTTTAGCTGTTCTAATAATGTTGCTGAATATGAAGCATTAATACATGGCTTAGAATGGGCCAGGAAAAGGAATATTAAGTACTTGCAGGTGTTTGGTGATTCTGAATTAATAGCAAATCAGGTCAGAAATTTGAATTTAACAAAGAATGATTTGCTGAAATTGTACAAATATCGTGTTTGGGACTTCATTGAGGAGTTTGATGCATTTAATTTGTAGTCAGTACCCAGACTTCAGAATAAGCAAGTTGATAAACTTTCTACTCTAGTGTCATAGTTTAATATTCTGACTGAGATTCACAATGTGGAGGTACAACAGTATGTGAAGGTAGTTGTTAGACCTTTAGTACTTGATAATAACATAAGTTGGAAGATTTTTGATAGTGATGAACAAATATGCCATTTTCTGATGGAGGAGGCAAAGTTTTCTGCTAGAAACTAGTGCAAGTTTGATCAACAATATGGTGATCAAATCATGCAATTAAAGTCTAATAAACTGCCAAAAGGTTTGGTGACTCTTGAGTCAATTTTCAACACTGATGACCAGGTTAGAAAAGACAAATCTAGTATCACAGTGAAGCAAGAACATTACGAACAAATAGAAATATTCAAAGACAAGCTCCTTAAGCTTGGCAAGATCTGCACAAAGGAGGAGCAGCAAGCATTTATCTTGCTTTGTCAAGAATTTAGCGACATATTTGCTTAGCAGTATGGAGATTTGAAGGGTTTCAATCTTGAATTAGCTTAGCATACAATTGAGCTCGAACTCAATGCAAAACTGGTAAGATAGAAGCAGAGGCCTCTAAACCCGAAGTTAGAACAATTGATGAAAACATAATTAAACAAGTTGATCGAAGGTAGCATAATATTTCCAATTAAGCACACTTCTTGGGTGTCAAATTTGGTGCTTTTCAGAAAGAAGAGTGGGAAGATAAGGTTGTGTGTTGATTTTTGTGATCTAAACAGAGCTTTACTCAAAGATCACTACCCATTGCCTTCAATGGAACAAATATTGTAGGTTGTTTAAGGATCATAAAGGTTTTCATTGCTGGATGGGTATTTAGGTTATAACCAAATCTTGGTTAGGGAAGAAGATCAATATAAGACAGCCTTTACCACCAAGTGGGGTACTATGGCTTATAGAAAGATGTTGTTTGGACTATCAAATGCAGGAGCCACCTTTCAGAGAGCGATGGAAATGGCTCTCCAAGGTTTGATTAACAAATTTGTTCTTGTTTACCTGGATGACATTACTGTTTTCTCACGTAATGTTGATGATCATTTCAGTCATCTTAGACATATATTTGAAAGGTGCAGAGAATATGGAATCTCTTTAAATCCAAAGAAAAGTATTTTTTTTGTTCACGAAAGTAAGCTTCTGGGTTATATCGTTTCAAAAGATGGCGTTTCTATTGACCCAAAATGTATTGCAGCCATACTAGCCTTACCATTGCCTGCTCACAAAAAGGGTTTGTAGAGCTTCCTAGGTAGAATTAACTTTGTGAGGAGGTTCATTCCTAATGTTGCAGTGTTATTACAACCATTGATAGCCATGCTGAAGAAAAACATTCAATTGACTGAGATTAAAGAAGGGAAGAGTAGTTTGGCAGTTAAAAGAGGCGCTACATTTCTCTTATAAATCCTTATTTTGAAAAGGATTTCATACTGTACGCATTTGAAGGAGTGGATACCATCTCCACAATGCTCTGTCAACAAAATAATGAAGGTATGGAACAACCCATAGCTTTTTTCAGTCAAGTCTTGCATGACTATGAAACAAGATATTCATTCGTTGAGAGGCATGTACTTGTTGTAGTAAGAAGTCTGAAGAAATTCAGACATATGCTGTCTAATAATAAGATAAATCTACTGGTAGCTCACCCAACAGTCAAGGAGATTCTACTGAATAAAGATATTAATGACAAGCGAGCAGGCTAGATAACCAAAGTCATGGAGTATGACATCAACATAAAAGTTACCAAGCTTGTTTGAGGTAAAGGACTGTGTGAACAACTTGCAGAAAATGAAGAAAACAACAGTAAAGAAGTTATTGCAGTTCTGAAAAATGAAGATGAACCTATTGTTTCAGTTGTTTCAGCTAATTGGATTCATCAAATGGTCCATTATTTGTATACTGGAGATTGCCCAGAAGGTATGGATAAATCTAAACGAAGGTATTATAGATTGCAGGAAATTCCTTATGCAGTGATAAATGATGTTTTGTATAAAAAGGACTTCAATGGAGTATTCCTCAGATGTATTTACCCATATCAGATTGAAAGAATTCTGGAGGAGTTCCATGATGGACCTGTTGGAGGTCACTTTGCACCTTGTACTACAGCTTTGAGGATTATGAGGGTGGGCTATTATTGGCCAAATCTTTTCAAAGATGCACATACTTATGTCAGAAAATGTGCTAAATGTTCACTTTTTGCAAGAAAACAGAACTTAGCAGCCCTGCCCCTGAATCCAATTAAGGTTGAGCAGCCATTTGGGAAGTGGGGACTTGAATTTATCGGTCCTATTCACCCACCATCAAGTGCAGGTCACAAATGGATCTTGACAGCAATAGATTACTTCACGAAATGGACAGAAGTAGTTGCTCTAAAAGATTCAAATGAAACTTCAGTCCTAAATTTTTATCAAGGCATTGTTTCTAGGTTTGGTACACCCGAGTTCATTATTTCAGATAATGCTTTAGCCTTTGTTGGCTTGAAATTTTTAGATTGGTTAGCAAAAAATAACATTTATTTGAACACTTCATCCAATTATTACCCCCAGGGTAATGGACAGGCATAATCGACAAACAAAAATCTAATAAAGATCCTTAAGAAGACAATTGAAGATAATCAGAGGTCATGGCATGACAAGCTTAAATTAGCCCTTTGGGTTGATAGAGTTACACCAAAATGGTCAACAATTTTTTCACCGTATGTTTTGGTTTATGGTAAGGAGGCCAAGCTGCCTATATCAATAGAATTCTCAACTCTGAGCTACATTAAGGAATTGGAGTTACTTGAAGAGGAGCCAATGCAAGTTAGGCTTGCTGAGTTAACAGAGTTGGATGAGACCAAGAAAGAAGCTTTCAGAAGGCTTCAGATTCATCACTCTCAGATGAAAAAGACATTCGACAGAAAAGCAGTTGCATGAATCTTCAATGAAGGTGACTTAGTTTTCAAATGGGATGAGTTGAAGAGTAGGCCTGGCAAACATTCTAAGTTTGATGCCATGTGGGATGGCCCATACATTATAACAGCAAGAAAAGAACATAATGCTTTCCAACTCTCAAAGTTGGATGGTGAGGTATTACCAATCCCTGTCAATGGGATTCATTTGAAGCAGTGTTATTAAGCTTCAGGCTTATTGTTGTACATAGTAGAATAGTTTTCAAGTTTTAGTATGCTTTCAATAAGTGTCTGCTGGAACATTTCATTTCAGCTTTGTCTGGTTTTCAATAAGTGCAGTTGCTGCACCTGGTTTTCAAATTCTATCATAAACAGAATTTCAGTAGTTTCTTTCAGTTTTTTTTGTTTGAGCTGAGTTACAATTTTCTGAAATTTGAAGAGTAGAGAAGGACTCCATGCCCAATGGATTATGCTAGAGCGAAGCTAGTCTATTCGTGTTTAGCGGTAGAAGCATCCATGGAGAATTAAGCCAATTTGTTTACCTATTTTTCGCTCGAGCTCAAAGCCGGTGGGAGTTGGATGGAAATTCATGATTTATAAGGTACAAAAAATTTTGTTTTAGCTGATTAAAGTGTTCATTGATCATCATTGAGATCATCTTACATATGAATCATAGTTTTATTGTGCAAACATTTAAAGCAGAAATTGAGAAAATTTGCATAATAATGCTTTTATTCATTTTGTAAAAAATGTTGAATTCCACACAAGCCGTGGAAGTAACTTTTTTGGATTTTTACAATCAAATAAGGAATGCATAAACAATGGTATGCTATACAACTGAAAATAACGAGAGCATAAGGTAAAAGATGATCCGCCATTGCCTGGAATGACGAATCATTGACAGTTGAGGTTCAATTGTGACGACAGTTTTAGCTCCGTTTCCAGCTTCAAAGGCATCTGCAGGAAAAGATTAAAATGATGTTAGAGATGGTCTCTAAGCAATAACGGATCAAATCCTATCATATGCCTATGCTACTAACAGGAATATAAGATATAGTCGATCAGGCATCCATCTGATGATTGAAAAAGTCAAGAAGGAAGAACATAATTCAATAGAAGTTTTCAGCTTCTTTTATTTTGCTAACATGTTTGTTTCAATGTGCAGGAACAGGTTCATCGTATTCGAGTTCGACTCATCGGATAATAATAGATACAGCGGGCTCCCACAAGGGTTGGGCCCGACATATCAAAGGATACACTCTCAAGTTACATACAAGAGTTTATTAATATTGTCAAATCAGTCATCAAAAGAGCTAAAGAAATAGTCAAATAAGCAGCTTTATTTCAAACAGATTCAGGAAAAGCAGCTTGAGCTTACAGTATAATTTTTCTCTTCATATCATTAAAAGCATCAATGCTACACTCATTAGATTTAATATTCTTTTCAGCTCTGCTTTACATTTTCACATTACATCTAAATGAAGTATAGAGCCTCTTTACATTGAAGAGAGACAGAGTATTCATGCATTTGTGTATTCATGCATTCAAGTGTTCATAGCTTCAAATGCATGTATTAGTCTTAAAAGAAGACATCATAGAGTTCATAGTAGTCTTAACAGCTGTAAGCTCTGTTCGAGCTTATTAGCAAGAATGTGCAAGAAATCAAAGATTGTGTTAATCTCATAGGACTTTTGAAATGATGACAGTTCAACTCATAATTATAGTCTAGCATTACCGTGAATGACAATCACCGTGATTTGAAAGCAGTCATATGTTCAGTCAACAAATATCTGATACAAGAGGCATAACAATGGAGAAAATCAGATTACGGTGCACAAGTAAAAATGTTAACAGCAATGTCAAGCATGTAAGGATAATACTTCAGCAGAGTATCAAGAAGTATTCATGAGTAATAAGGTACAGATTCATTAAAAGGGCATGTTGTTTCAAGTATCAAATGAGAATAACAGAAAGATCATGAGTCTGAAAAGTTAAATATTCAACTACTACTGACGAGGTTAAGAGAAGGTTCAGATTTAGTGATATTCACAGCTGATTTTAAATAACGAATGGAAGTTCCAGCTATTACCAGTCATTGACATGCGTACAAGATACAGAGCGATAATGGAAGATATATATGAAGTGTTGTGGAACTTTACTTTGCACAATGAGACATTATCGTTCAAAGAAAAGGTATACAATGTTACAAGTGCTACTGAGACAACAATGCAATATGAGTTATTCAGCATTAGTATTAAATGGAACATATGTCTTTCATTGGCAGTCCTTATTTGCAAAGATAAAGAAAAGCAGATTTTGCATAGATATAAAAACAAAGTCAATCAAGGGTTGTCAAGTGCTACTGAGACTACATCAAATATCAAAACATAGTTTTGCCTTAAAAGACATTATGAGTTACTTTGAAATGAAGGCATGTAAAAGATAGTGGGCTATGAGCTATGACAATTTTGTGAAAGTAAAGCAGTTGTAGATGCTCAAGGAAGCAATTTTTGCATGAATGAAATTTAATCACAAAAGACCAAAGGGCAGTCATGATGCAGTCATTTTATGGAATGTTGCTCTTACTTTATATTAGAGCAAATACAAACAAAATCTTATGTTACAATAAAGACAGCAAATACAATCATGATGGAGGACGGTATGGTTGAATTTCATATTCAAGGCAGTATTTAATATGCAAATCCATAAGTAATTGTTCAAGCAGTAAGCAAGGGTTCATGAAAATATCCAGAGCGAGTTTTCATTCAAATAGAAATGAAGCCATGGTTGTCAGCATAGACAGAGGTTAAAGGTCAGAATGGTTCTTAAGGTTGCTATCTCAGATACATTCAAAGATGCAAAGGATCAAATACCCAGAATTACCTTAGCAGCCACAGCCTTCAATACAGAGAGAATTTGTGGTTCTTTTATAAAACAATCATTGACATGCTGATTCATTGAGCTATTTCGAATTTTACCAGTAGAAATGCACACCAAAACAAAAAACCCATAATGAAATGCCAATGTTTACTCCAATCTTGCTCAGAAATGTTTTCATAATGGTAAAGAGGTTGTTTTCTTTTTACCCATGAAAGGTTTTTGTTTTCAAATGCAAAAAATCAACAAAACAAATGAAACCTTGCATGCAGAATACAAAAGAAGTAAGGAAGCTCACGGTTGTACAAGGGAGAAACAAATATTACCCAGAATGCTTTGAGTCATGGCCTGTAATGACAGTATTATACATAAATTTTTGAACAAAGGAAAGGTAATGATGGCAGGGGTTGTGTAAATACTAAGTATGAGGAGTACAGAGCAATTTATGTATTATATACACCCATGAGAGAAACTAGATGAAAACTGTTTGCCGCGGCCATATTCAAATTATGACAAATGTATATGTTTAGGGATAGAAAGGAAAAGTCTTGGGTAACCATCATCTACAATTTAAAAGATTAAAGCAGCTTCAGAAGGTAAAATTTTACATTTTTATGGCTTCAAAATAGAAAGAACAGCATGGATTTCTGCTAAAGAATGCGAGTTACCTTGTGATATTGTTCAAACGATGAGCTCAAATTCTTTCCAGCTCCATAGTGGCCAGGTTAAAACATAATATCAAGAGGAACAGAGAGAAGACATAGAATGTATTAGATGATATCACAGTCACGCCTTAAGACTTCAGGAAAACACATTTTTAATGCTTGAGAATATCCAGATTTGTCAAAATATAAAAGCGAGCTTCATATTACCTATTTTTTGTTCAAGAATATCTCAGGAGCTCATCAAAATCGACAGGAAATGGTCAAATTCGAGCTTCAAACCCTCCATGGCAGCGGCTGACTTCTTCCAGAAGTTTCCAAGTCGAATGCAAAGAGTGATAATGTTCTTTTAGGGTTCGATGGTGCTTTTGTCATTCGCCCTAATTACTCTTTGTGCATTTTGGTAATGATTTTGAATAAATCATTTTGTTTTTTAATTGTCTCCATGGTCACGTTTTGAAATCAATAAGTCAAGGAATGGTCGGCCTTATCAAATGGTGATGAAGATTGATGTTAGGATGTTTTGGCAGGACCTTTTAATTATTGATAAATTTCTGCCTAAGTATAGTCAAATGGTGGTCGACATCATTAGTGGATAAATTATGCCAAGTATTGTCAATAATGAAAGTGTGAAATACATTTTTGAGTTTGAAGATCATAATGTGAAATGAAATAAATTAGCTTTATTATTCTTTATTCTTATTTGCATAAATAATGTAAATAAATTAATTGAATGATGAAATATATCATTTAATTAATTTATCATCTAAATGCAAATAAGAACATTATGTAAAGCTAAGACATATATTGCTCCAATTCTACATCAGTTTCAACTGAAGACTTAATGAGAAGGATGTGCATGGGCGGATTGATATAAACGAGGTGAAATTTGTGTGCTTTAGCCCACTTTTTCAGGGATTTCAGTTCAGTTCGAGTTGCAGATTAGTTGCACGCTTTATGACTACTAGTTCGAGGTTGTGTTCACTCATTTTTGCATGAGTATGAGCCACTTTTTTAGGGATTTTCACTTGTGCTCGGATTTCGCATTGGAATTGTCATCTTTGCACTTTCAGATTACTTTCAGTTGCTTATTCATGCAATTTGAAGTGCATTCAGTGTATATATTGAAAAAGTTTATCTTTTTCAATTCTAGTTCTTGTTTTTCAGCCTTTGCACTCTGCAAAGCGAATCATCTTGTAACTCAACATTTTTATAGAATTAATATAGCAGTGTTTTTACAGGTTCAAATCGTGTTATTGAGAGAACTCCTTCAAGTTTAGTATTTTAGAATTTTTCCTTCAAGTTTCAAGCATCTTTGTCATGTAGGATTGATGAAATATTAATTATTGTGTTAGGTTTATAGAAACCTTTAAATATTTACATCTCCTTGAAGTGAATTCTATATGCATCAGAAGTTTAAAATCCTACTAGTTAAACATTATGCTAATCGATAATTGAGCAGTCTAGTTGGAAATCATATTCTCATACGTGATTGTTTCTTTAACAACCTTTGTTTAAAATGTTCAATTATTTAAACTTCCGAATCTAGTTGTGCGAGAATGAAAATAGTAGATATTATTCTGTGAGTTAAGAATGCATGTTGAATTCTTGATTGCATCACCATGAATTTAAAGTTTCATAGTTTAAATTCGGACTTAGTCTTTCTACCTCTTTCCCAACCAAATCGATTGTAGTTTAGGAGATTTTCATCGAGGGAACCGGCCTTCTCTAGAGATTGATTCTCAAAGTTAAGGCAACCCATAGGCACGAGAATCATTCCATGTTTCCATGATTGCTAGATTTAAATAATCAGTTGGTCTGTCGATTGATAATGGTTATCTAATTACTAATCAAACTATTCCTTCTTCAAAATAAAAACCTATAAAGATGATAATGTTTTAGGAAAATATCTATTGGCATGCATCCTCAAGTGATCCAACTCTTATATCCCCTCCTCCAACAATGGGGTGCTCCTCTTTGATGGTGACGAGAAGACATGAAAGATCTAAATTAAGGAAGATTGAAAGATTATTTAGATGATAATGAGAATCTTTGGAACTTCTATGTAAGAGGTTGGGTAAAGGAACTTATGTCTTGTATTGAGCATGTATAAGTTATGAGGGATTCTAAAAAAAAGTTAGCCTAAGACATCTAAAGGCGATTCATAATCTACTTGATAGAGAGGAAGAGAAATGAGAGCTTTTACAAAGAAATGGCCAAGCATGCAAAATGAACAATCACCCATATTCCAATGGTAATGAGTATATATATAGGTGAATATACTTCATAATTAGGGGGGATGACTAAAAAAAGAGATCGGTGATTGTGAGTTAAGATGAAAGGATATTTAGTTAGGGGAGGAAAAGATTTAGTTATAATTTAAATAAACCAACAATCATAAGGAAGAAAGGTAAAAAAATGTTAGAATTAAAGAAATAATGCATCCTCTAGACATGAAAGGGTCACCCCTTCCAGGGGTTTAGGTTTCCCCTTTTGCTAGGGTAGGCTGCTTAAGTGACCCTATAAATTAACCTAGGTTGATTAAAGATGACCCAAGGGTTTAATCTAGGTGACCCTATAGTGTAAAATCTACAAAATGGTTTCAAAAGGTGTAAGGATTCAAAAGAAAATTTAGCTTGGGAAATATATTGTGGAAAGGAGGAAGAAGGATATTAGAAGTACAAAAATAATAACATCAAGTAAAAAAATATTGAGAAGAGATATATTTCACACCAAGTGGGTTATGAGTTGGATCACTAGGTCATGATCAAAGTTCCATGTTGGCCCATACAATTTTGGGAACTTACATATTTCCCCCCTTAAGTATGATACTCTATATGGAAGATAGGTGTCATTCTAAAATAATAGCATTGTGGGACCCTAATAGTTACTTATACTAAGCTCTATTGTTGTGCTAAATTTGGGCATGCCAAACGAATTAGTTAATCAAATATAATATGATAATTTAGAAAATGATAATGAAAAATGATAAGAGAAGTTATAGTCAAAGTGTGTTGTAAGTATGTTGCAGGTGTTGTCATTGATGTCAACAAAATGAAGAAGATTGTTGATAATGTTGTCCTTGAGGTCATTAGAGTGGTTCTGTCTGGATGGTTGCATATGCTCCAATCAGTATGTTGGTCAGAAGTATTATGATGGTTGTTATGAGCTTGCTATAGCAGTTGTCCTATATTTCCTGTTGCTCATGAATAGGTGAATGATGATGTGAATTTTGTATTAACTATCTATTGATGTAAAATGTATAAAATATTTTCTTGTAGTCAGTGGATCAAGAAGATCTACTAAAAAGCTCTAGAGAATGCTCTACATTCCTCTGCATTTGAAGATATGGTCCTATGGTTTGGAAGATAGACAAATCAAGTGTGAAGCATGTATGTTCCTATTTTTAGAGCATAAAAGTTATTGTAGAAGTTTCTTGAGTTAGTAGAGTGAAGACTGTGTTGTTGCAGTCACAGAAGGATTAGAGAAATGCTCCACATTTCTCCACTATAGACGTTATGGTATTGTGGTTTGGAGGATGAGTTTAAAATTTCTATTTGTCTTCTCCCTTCAAGGTTCAAGTGTTGGGATGTCCCGCAAGTCATGTTCTCAATGTTCTATCTCAAGACTATGTTGTCTAGGTATGCAAGAGATACCAGTTTTGTGTTTGTTTGCCTATGCTAGCCAATGTTGCATGAAGTTATGAAAGGAGGGCATGGAATTTTTTTTGAATATCATTCAATTATCGTGACATGATTTACATGATGTTATCTGGTCTCTCAGATACTACTTGTGGTTTGGAGTTAATATTTTGTGGGTTAAGTGTTTGCTGGGTTGACTTAGTACATTGAGTTGTTTGTGCCAAGTTTTTGTGGGGTGCACCAGCATGGGATTGTGTGCAAATGTAATATAGGTCGTACTTATCTCCTAGCTTGGATCACATTAAATTTACCTTTCCTAGAAATGTTTTGCAGCTAACTCATTATGGCCATTTTGTACATTTCATATTTACACATTTCAATTTGGCCAACAAGGAGAAATTTTTTGAAGCTTGTGGATGGTATAAATGAAGGATCAAGTGTGTGATCAAATTAGTGGTGATATATGTGGTGATCAAGGTTGTTCATGCCTGCATACCTTACCTATCAATCTTGACTCCCTACTATAAGCTTTCTAAAAATTGTCTATTTTGTTTGTCTCCTTGTCAAATTTTTGGGGGTATCCTTTTTTGCATGCCTTTCCTATCAATCTCAAAACCCCACCTATAAACCTTGTGAAAGTGGCCAAGTGTCAAGATTTTCAACCTTTTGGGTTGTTAGGGTTTTTATTACATTAATGCCTACATCCAGAATGCCCAATCCATATAGTCTGATGGTTTATTTTCCATAATTTTTGTTTTGTTATATTTTTGCATCCCCTGATACCATTCATTTGGCATTCTCAAGTCTCAGAGACTAAAATATGTTAAAAGCCTAATTCCTTTGCATTAATTGGAATTTAAAACTTTCTCATCCATTCATCCCTTGGTACATATATCTTTTTCACTCACTACTTATTTGATGCCTCGATCCTTGGCATGTGGTATGCATTCCTCCCACTCCCCAACAATTCAATAGTTTGTCAATTGAACTCTATGTATCTTATTGAGGTTAGAATTTCGATCATTCCCTATTTGGACACCTCCTTCCATGACACCTCCTTCCATCACATTTGATAGTTTGAAACTCCACCAAAGACTATTAAATTTTTTCCAAGTGTTTATCATCCTTTTAGAGTTTTGGGTCCTCCATCCTTGTTGGACTTATCATTCCAATATTGCATTCCCTAAATGTTTGATACCCAAAATTTCCCTTAGTCCACTTTAAAATTCCTCTTAGTTTTTTAGAATTTTTTCGTTTTCCATCCATTCATCCTTTCTCTTTCAATATCAATACCTCAAGGGTCTACGTTTCCTTTGCTAACATCATGATTCTTCTGAAATTTTGAAAGTATATCTTTCCCCCATCTTGTGGTAGGTTGTTTGATGGAGGCTTGATGTTCAATGGATAAGAAATTTGTCAAGATATTGGAGGTAGACATGTTGACTTCCTTGTTTTGATAGGTATGTAACTCAAAGGGAGGCCAATAGAAAAATTTTACTATAAAGAATGAGTGTTAAAGGTTTATGTTGGGACATCAGAGGATTTTATGCTCTTCTCCCATGGGTATGAAGTTAAGGATTGGATCAATGGTTTGATGGATCAACAAGTGAAAATAATGTATTAATGATGGATCATTGCTTATTGAAGGTTCATGAATATTAATGTGTGAATCATTCAAAGGTCTGATAAAGTACAAGGCAATTATTTTAAAGATTGTAAAGGCTTGTTGGATCTTGAGAGATATTTTTCAAACTGTGTTTGGGTACTAAATTTAAACATCTAGGGTTTTAAATTCCCAAATATCACTATTAATGTATTTTCATTATTTTCCAACCACCTGATCAGATATGATGGTGTTCATGCATGCCCCATCTATTGATGCAGGACCCAAAGATTGACATGTCATCTCCAAACTATCATTTCACTAGATTTTTCAAGTGATTTAATTGTCCTTATATGTGAATCCACACACCATTAATGATTAGAGGTGATGGTAGTTAAAGATCAAAGGCCTCCCATACTCCTTGCAAATGTAGAAACAAAATTTATGGTAGATTTATGTTTAAAATATCATAAAACCTTGATATGATGGTATGGTTACCACCTACAACTTTAGGAAATCATAGATTTCTAGGGTCCTCTTGTAAGTATGCACGTTTCCTATTTTGGGTGAACTGTAGGACACATGAATATTAAGTTTCATTTTTCAAAGAGGATGACCTTCATGGACTTGAGAGGGATATAGTAGAAGGAAGGATCATGCAACAAAACTAGAGGGTTCATGGTTCTAGATCTGGGTATTGGAATTATGTTATTATACTGCTATAGGTTTATCTCAAGTATGTGATAATATATTTAACCATTAAATAGATCAAGTAATTAAAGCTAGATTCAACATTGATTGAGTGTCTCCTTGTGCATGGTGTAAATATTTTTAGATGTGTTTTAGAATAGTTGGACAACTAGATGACTATAAAATCCCTATAAAGCTTTTGTAGGGTATCTTCTCAAAAAATAAAGGTTCTGGTGGAACCCTAATTTTTTTTTCATGTTCCACTAGTTCAAATTGCATTTTCTTTGGTATTCTCTTGGTCTGTCAGGGATTAGTGTTTAGGGTTTTACGTGGGAGTTATTTGGCTTTGAATATCTTCTCCTTTGTCTAAACCATTGGTCTTTCGGGCTATCCTTGTGTTGACCTCCAATGATCGGTTCCCGGTCATGTAAAAACAATTCGAGTCATTAAAATCCATTGAGTAACTGACCTCGTATGGTTAGGATCTTTTGGTACCCATCGCTAAACCTTTTAACGTGCCTAGGTCCTCAAAATTCTTTATTTTATAAGGTTGATCTTTCGGCTTGGTTTGGCCTTTACATCCTTTTCTAAAATGTTATTATGTCTTTTTGAGGCCTTATCATGCATTTTCCTAGGATATCCCCTTTCTTAAAACATCTTATTTGCATGTGAAAATTTCAATCACTTAAGTGATTGCTCATTGCTGAAGTTATTCTTGCTTTCACGCTCATTTCTGTGATGAGAAATGGGCATATGTTTCTCCTTTGCATCGTGTGTCACTGAAGATTGTTGACCTTTGTGATTGGTTACTATGATGAACGATATGACTGTGGACTTGTTGTATCACTTGTTGTTGAAATTTTCTAGCTTCCCATCACCTCTACTGCAATGAGCGATGGACATTGTCTTTGTTGGCAACACAAGGGCAGACAACTGAGAGGGGGGGTGAATCAGTTGTCACATAATTTCAAACTTATTCAACTTAATAACCTTATTCTCATATCTGATCATTAATCATGAAAGCATAAAATGAAAACACATTAGAAACACACATAACAATATTTTAATGGAAACCTTTGTTAGGAAAACCAAGGTGGAGGCTTGGTCTCCAACAAGATTATACCATACGTTAAAAGTATAAGGAAATATAATGGAAATGCACATGCATTCAGGCACACTACCTAGAGCTCACTGCTCAATTACAAATAAGATTACTGCCCAAAGGAAGACACACTATCTTACATAAAGACTCTGATTATATCCATCATATTTGAATTAAGAAAAATAGCATCTACTAATGCTCGACATACCTGAAGCTCACAGAACACTTCTCTTTTCATTCTTCTTCACACTCTACTTTGCATTTGAGTGATCTAACATTATTCACACACAAGACTCATACACTTCGCACACTCATTCCCTCACACTTTTCTCACATACCTTCAAATGATAAAACAATCGCTCTTATATATCTGCAACAAGAAATTGCATCACTACAAGTTGGCCTCAATGAAATAATAAAATGAATATAAACAGTCGGCCCAAATCAATAAAGATTATTCATGTGAATCAACCAAGGTCAGAAAAAACATAGTGAAGACCCAAAATAACATCCTCAAACATGAATCACTCCAATTAATTACTCCTCAAAGATCCACAACACTCTTCAACACCTAGTCGGCCATGAACATGAAAAAGATGAACATGCAAGAGAAAATATCGGATCATGAGCACAATGATCAATGTAGACTTGCAACATAGATAGAGAATGATCTAGAAACATCCACAAACATCATAAAACATGAGAGAAGCATCCAAAAAAATTAAACTAACTGAAATAACATAATCTTCATTCAGGAACACAATACTGAAGTAACAGATAAACTGTCAAAATACAAATCTTCATAACTTGATCAAATCTTCACACGATCTTCTAAAACTCAACGCCGCATAATCTAGATAGACTAAAAAGAAACCCTTAGTCCCCAACCTTAGATCAACAGCAACGCATTGAACTCATCAATAAATCAACTTCACTTCACCATTGACAACCTCAGAACTCTTTTATTACAATTTTCTCACATCCTTGACATATATATAGCTTCTAATGTATTAATGCTAATAGTGTTGACATCAATGAAACCACATATCGTAAAAACAAACCACAACATCCACAATAATATCCCTCTTTGGAATTTATAGCAAATACATGATGTGAAAAACAATTTCATCAACACAACAACAATTACTCCCAGGTTCTCAATTTTCTCCTCACAAATAGTTCTTTCTCTCCTGAAAAACTTTTCACATTTCTTTCTCGCCCCTTTGACATCAATGTCAAAGCATCCTCTATACAAGCTCGAACCACACATATCCTAACATCTAAACATCCGACTACTCCCCCTCGAAAGTATAAGACTCCACAACATCAATCTAGATCAAAATATGATCATGAATGGCCCGTGATTGATGCAATCTGCATCTTGTTTTGATTAGGAGGTAATCACCCCTAACTTAATTCCTCGGGAAAGATACTCAAAAGTATCCCGAAATGGTTTGCAAAGATGTCTACAATCTTCTTCCTTAGTAGGCACATATTCCAATTTGACTTTTCACTCACCTTCTCTCTCAAAAAGTGAAACTTACAGATATATGCTTGGTCTTTTTGAATGTAGTACCAAATTTTTAGAAATGTTAATAGTAATCTTGCTGTCAAAGAATATAACAATAGGCTCATCATACACAACTCTGATATCCTTCAACGTCTGCTTCATCCTCAAAACTTGAGTACAATTGTTAGCAGCAACAATGCATTCTTCCTTTGTAGTAAATAAAGAAATAACATTATGCTTTTTACTTAACCGTGAAATCAACTTCTTCCCCAAGAAAAATGCTCCACCACTAGTACTTTTCCTATCATTCACAACTCCTACCCAATCAAAGACGCGAAGTCACTCAAAGTAAGATCATCATCTTTAGCATACCAAAGGAAAAAATCAACTCCTTTGAAGTATTTGAAAATCCTTTTCACAAATACCAAATGAGATTCCCTTAGGATCAGCTTGAAATCTTGCAAACAATACATACAACATTCATGATATCGCCTAGTTTGAGTTAAATACAACAATCCACCAATCATTGATTTGTATCTATTCTAATTTTCCTTGAGAATCATCATCTTTGTCAACTTTGCATCCAAATTTCACCATGCATGCATCTTCACCTATTTTGAATCTTCCATACCAAATTTCTTCAACAATTCTTTCACATACTTGACTGAAAGCTATAAAGATCCCTTTATCTAGTCAGAAAGTAATTTGTACCCCAAAAAGAATTTCATCTCTCCACCACTGAAATCTCAATCTCACTCGTGACTTCATCAACAAACTTCATAACAAGCTATCATCTCCTCCAAAAAATGATATCATAGAAAAAACTTCCACAATCAAACTCCTATCATCATCGATCTTGAAATAAAGATTACTATCAACAATAATTGTTAAATCCAAGTTTCAACAAATACTTATCCAATCTGGCAAACCATGCTCTCGGAGCTTGCTTAAGTCCATATAGTTCTTTCTTCAACTGACAAACCATATCTCCTTGATCAGTCAACTGAAATCCATTTGGTTGCTCAACATACACCTCTTCTTCCAGCTTGCCATTTAGAAATGCTAACTTGACATCCATTTGATAAACTTTGTAGCCTTTGTACAATATTATAAGAAAGAAACAAATTTCACGCCTTTCAATTCTAACAGGCAAAGGTCTCTTTCCAAAATCAACACACTCTCCATTTGAGAATATCCTTACATACCGCCAGCCTCTTTGTTTCTAACAACTTCATCTTGCTCATTCATTTTGTTTCTAAAGACCCATTTAATTCCAATTACATTTTATCCTTAGGTCTGGGAACAAGAATCCATGTATCATTCTTTTCAATTTGATGTAGTTCCTCTTTCATTGCTTCAACCCAATGTTCATCTTTGCATGCTTCATTCACATTGTTAGGCCCAGTCTTTGAAAGTAAACAACATTCTTCTTCAATTCTTCTCCTAGTCTATACACCTTTGTTCTTATCACCTATGATATGATTTCCTCTCTGAAAGTGACTCCGCCTTTACATACCCCAAAAGTCTTTGTGGACGCTTCTTGGATTTTAGGCTCTTGGTGATCTCTTCTACACATTCACTAGTTTCTCCTTCCTCTGATCTTCCTTTGGATTTACCGTAATGATTTAAAATTGGATTTGAAGTCCGAACTTGCTCTTCTTTGTTTGTAATCGCCATTTTGATCATCAAAACTGTGGTCCTATAGGTTCTAGATGGCGCAAAGGTAAAGACCCACACTTCCTTGAACCAAAAATTTCACTATTTTTTTTTTTTTAAATTAAATCCCTTAATGTCTTGCTCAATTAGTTGTATACTCAGGAACTTCTATCCATCCAGGATAGGCATCTAACCATGCAGGTTAGGATAATGTCCATACAGGACCAAGACTCATCTATCCATCCGGGATAGGCATCTAACCTTTCAGGTTAGGTTAATGTCCATTTGGGACCAAGATCTATCTATCTAAATAATGTAGACATCTAACCACATGGGTTAGAAAATGCTTTGGCCAGAGACTTAGACTCACCGGGACCATCCGGGTCCTGAGTCACTCTCTAAAGACTACACTCCCCTACTAGGAGTGCACCGAGGTCAACGTCCTTAGGAGTATGTGAGATAATAATAAAAGCTTGAGTCCCACCTCAGAATTTGGCCTAAAGCCTTGAGGAATCAAGTGAATCCATCCGAGATTCCTTCTGAGTATAACAAGTAATCTCTAACTTCAATTTTAATATTTATTTATCTTCCTTTATCTTAAGGTATCTTAACAAGTCCAATAAGGTAAACACCCTTAACCAATCCTAAATCCCCACCCCGAGTGCCTGCGTACTAGGGACAACTCCATCCCTAGACTGCCTACATACACCATTTCAGCACGGGATCAAGGCGTATAATATGTAGTTATGTTTTCTAATCTATTATTGGATGTAAACTGTTTTGTGGGTACGCGACCCTTTCTAGGGCCATCTCCCCAGACAGTTTCTCTTCAGTTGCTACCCACATGAGGGAGCATAAAGATTCATGGTGATCTTTTGCTTGTTTCCTAATTCATATATGTCCTAAATTCCTATAAGTCACGTCACCCTTTCCCGTTGAACAACAAATCATCAAAGATAAAAGAATTAAAAAGTCAATTTACATGCCCAAACCCTATTGGGGTTTTCTATGATTTTCACTAGTGGATGTAAGTCCATTATAGTATTATCTTTTTTAGATTATCGATCCAAGAGGGATTTCCCGCCCCTTGGATTTTAACTCCAAAATGTTCCTTATTACTCCCCGGCGATTTATAGGGGCGATGCCACAGACGCCGTTGTTGCAACTTTATTAGGCTATAAGTGCAGTAACTCAAGCGCGACGACATTACCCGTAAACGTGAGTCAGAGGCACCGTTAATACCGAACACTGCTAGTTTTTATGTTTTCCTCCTCTTATTTAAGTTTTCTATCTAAGAAGAAATTAAATGCATTATCAAATAATAAGAAAAGTAGCTTGTGCACATAAACCAAATGGAATATAAAAACTTTATACTTTCTTGCTAAGGAAGTAAAATTAAATGAACTTACTAAAAAAAACTATTTATTCAAGTATAATTGCTAGAAAGAAGTATTACTTACATCCTATGAAAGTATAAATTTTTGTAACAATGAATTGAATAGTCAAATCCATTTATAAAATAAAAATACTTAAACATAAAGTTAAATTCTTCAAGATGGGTGATCTAATTTATAGATGGTATGAATCTAATTATTTTGAAATGTTAGTATTTTCTAGAAAGGAAAAGTTTGAATCTATTCGCATAGTCTATGTCATAGAATAAGTAGTTTTGATTTAAATTGCATGACACTAATATTTTCAAGATAAATATTCATCTAAGTTAGCATAAATAATTCCAACTCAAAGAGACTTCATGGCATAATCTATTGTTTCAAGACAAAAAGTTTATTAATTTTGGTTGCATAAATAAATAATCCAACTAAAAAGAGACTTGATTTAAATTGTATAAGTTATTACACTAATTTCTTAGATAGATAAACCAATACAATGTCTTAATAAGAGCCTTGATTTTTAATTGTATAAGTTATACTACTAATGCCTCAAGATTTATGATCTATCTAAAGAAGGTTTGCATTAATTTGCATAAGTTTATTCTTGATAATATTCGAATAATTATATAATTATTTATTCACTATAACCTTGTTGTAATTAAATGAGTCAACCTTGTTTTAAGAAAAAAATGAATCTACTTGTATATTGAGGGAGAAAATTAATTTAAAGAATAACCATGATATTTAAGTTTATTGTAAATATATTAAATCATAACTATGATGTGCTATAAACCTTAAATCCCAAGAAAATAAATTTATTACATGGAGAGAGAGTTACAATAAATCTAAGAGCTAAGTTTGTGGCATAACAAAAAAGAAATTTGATTAAAGATATGTTATTAATGTCTTAAGTTAGATAGTATTTTGTAAATTTAAGCTTATAATTTAATGTTTAATGGTCATAATTATTATTATAGAGTTGTAATTATTGTCATAAAAATATAGTATTGCCATAAGATATAAATGTTGTCATTCCTCTATTTTAAAGTTTCTATAACTAAGTCCATACTCATAGTTTATCATTATTTATGAAGAAAAGAGATATATTATAAGTTCATTAATTATATTCAACATTAGCTAGTAACCAATTCCATATTTGTTCAAAGAAAATTAAATACTATCTCATAGAACCATAGTTTGGACTAAATCTTCATCAACCATCGATGTTAGTTAATTTATTGTCTTGCTAAGTTAGGATAACTTTATTAATATATATATATATATATTAATGAATAAACCCACCCTTTGATAGTTAATTAGACCAAATATTTTATTATTTAATCTATCCAATCGATACCCCTTTTAAAAAAAAAAAATTCTATTAATTAATTTATTTCTAAAGAACAATCTAACTTTAAAACTTATTTCATTTAAGAATTAAATGAATATTAATTAAATGTTATAAAGAACTTGAATACAAAAGCACATATGTATTTTAACACTAATAAAATAATAATTCATTTATTTATAAATTTTATTTTATAAAAATTGATTTATATTAAAGGAAAATAATTTCTTTGTAAATAAACATAAATGAGAATAAATATATTGATATAAAGAAGAAAAATAAAATAGGAATAATAATAGTAGAAAGATTAGTTCCATTCTAGATTTAGTTGGAAAAATAAAAATAAATAAAAAATAGATTGATTTTACAAGGATAAGAAATAGAGTAATAGATTGATTCTAGCAAATTTTCTAGATTTAATTAGTTATTCTAAAAGCAAATCAAAGTAAAGAAAACCTGGATGTTGACGGAGTTGCAACAAATCTTTTCTTTGTGCCTTCTTCAACTTGATTCTTCCTCCTTCAATCCTATCCTTCTTCAAAATGATAGCATAAAAATACCATTCATGTGTTGTTGATGAGAGAAGAAATGACCTCAATTCATAGACTTGAGAGGAGGTAAATGAAGGGTCAAGATTGGAGATTGATTCAATGGCTAGGATTGTTTGAGAAGGTGGGGTTTGGATTGATAGTCTCACTTTGTGACAAGTGTCACAAGAAAAAAGCTTTAAAAATAGGACCACATGGCATGGGGAGAGGAGCCAAGGGTTCTCACACGTGTGAGCACACCTTGGGAGAAGTGGATATGACAAGTCTCCACACCTTTTCCAAGACCATAAACTCATCACTTCTCTTTAAGTGACCTTTTAGGGGTTCATACTTTGCCCAAAAGGCCATATTATGTTTTCAATAAGCTTTCACCCCATAGATACTTACCCTAGGGGTTCATTTTTATCCTAAAGTCAATGAAACAAGCCCACATAACCCTATGCAAGAGAATTCTAATTTTAAAATACAAATTTTGATTTGTGAGCACACCTTGGGTAGATGAGATGTTGACATTTCTATGACATGTAAGAGAGAGGGTGACTTGATAATGACATGTCTATGACATGTAAGGGAGGGGGTTTGACCATGTGGTCTCACACATGTGTTAGCACACATGGGGAAGTCAAATGGCTCAAAGAGGAAAAGTCACATGCATGGTGTGAACTCCCACACAAGGGTGAGTGGGGATGAGTTGTAAGGTGATAGTGACTTGCGCATGCAAGTTACATGTGAGTGAGATTAGAATAAATTTTTAAATTTGAAAAAATATAATGAAGATCAATTAATCAATTAATTTAAGATTAACTAATTAATGGATTATGAAGGATAGTGACATCTCCCTAATCCTAATTAATTAGATTAAATGATGTATTATATCAAATTAATGTGACTTAGGAAAATGGATAATTTTATTAATTAAGTATAATGATAGATTGTGTCAATTAATAATGCTTAGGATAGGATGGGGACACTTGTCACTTAATGAAGTAGTTTTTTATTCACAATTATTTTATTCATTTTTATTTTATTTTATTTTATTATTATTTTATTATTTTTATTTTTCTCTAATACCATATACTGAAATTATTAATGAAACACTTATTTATTAATATTGTTAACTTTTATTTGTTCCTTTTTAGGAGTGTGTATTTAATAATTTTTTTATTTTTATTTTTATTTTTATTTATTTATTTATTTTATTTATTTATTTATTTCTTTATTTAATCTCTACCTTCTTCACACATAAATTAATTGTATAAAAACACTTACATAATATTACCACACAAAATTATAATATGTCTAAAGTTTTAACAAAAAAGAGGGTCATGACATGTATGTTCCTAATCAACCTTGAAATTTTCACTTTCAACCATTTAATCTCTTTACTGTGGGCACCGCAGAGGGCCTTGCTTTTTAGTAGAATAACCCAAAAGATACCTTTTATCTCTTTTGATATAACATTTTCTTCCAAAGATCTTAAAATATTCAATAGTAGGCTTAAGGACTAGTCCATAGCTCAAAAGATGTCTTACCACTATCACCTTTGATTTGTACCCGGTTAAGTGTGTACACAACAATATTCATAGCTTCTCTCTAGTAGATATGAGGTACATTTCCTTCTAACATCATTGTTATAGCAACATCTAGAATTGTTCTCATATTTCTTTCCACAACTTGTTCTGTTATTTCTTTCCACAACTCCATTTTGTTGAGGGGTTTTAACGGTGTAGATAATTGTCTCTTTATTCATGTTCTACAAAAAGAAATTAAATTCATTGGAGGTAATTCATCACCTCTAGTCTCATAAATTTTAATCTTTAAAGACTTGTCTGTTGCAACCATAGCCTTAAAGATCTTGATCTTTTGTAGGAAACTTCAAATTTCTACCTTGAGAAAGCAACTCACATTATTCTTGAATAATCATCAATAATCAACATGAAGTACCTATACCCTTGTAAACTTCTCACTCTAGAAGGACCACACAAATCAGGATGCAAAAGTTCCAACAATCCATTTGAATTATGTTGTTTACTCCGAAATGAAATTCTAGTTTGCTTCCCTAACTGACATTCCTTGCATATGGCATTAGTAGGTTTCATCAACTTAGGAAGATCTCTCCGCGACCTTAGTAGAAACATCTTCACAATATTATCAAAGTTATGACACATTATCTACATGCCACAACCAACTTTCATCAACTTGAGCAATCAAACAAATTTTACTAAAACCCCTTAAGATAGAAAAATGTTACACCTTTTTTTTGTTCCTAATGCAATCACATTTCTAGAAATTACAATATTACGCACTTTCCATCCTTGAACTAAGATTGTAACCCTTATCAACCATTTTTCCAACACTTAAATATTATGCTTCCAAGCCTTCCTGTCACAGGGACATCATCGATTATTATGCTTACCATCAGAAATGCATCTCTTCCCACGAATCACTGGGCATTGTGCTTGATCTCACAACACCACCTTCATACTTTTCCAAGCTCAAAAAATTGGTTTTATCTCCTATCATATGATGTGAACATCCACTATCAATTACGCATTCATCTTTCTCTTCAACTCGAGCAGTTAGGGCTTTATCCACATTTTTACAACTAGCAGATTCAATAGACACAGGATTATTTTCCTTGATAGCAATAAATACCCATTTGTCCTCACTTCCATTTCCTTTATTCTATTCATCATCACATTCACACCTTCATGAACAACACTTGTAACACTTCTTTGAAATTTAGGCTTGTTGGATTATTTGGCTTAGAGTTCTTCAGGGACACCTTGATGCAAAATGACCTATCTTATTGCAAGAGAAACATTTGAAAACTTCCTTATACTTGCAACATTTTGGCTTCTCTTTTCACAATCGATTAGCTTCTATCTCTTCTATCTCTCTTTCTTCTTCTTTGATAAGTTTCATTTTCATCCTCATACTTGAATGTCTTTCTTGATGAACTTTCACCTAGATCATATCTCTATTTATCTCTTCCAAAAGTAGTGGCCTTGAATGCAGATTCTATCTTAGGAAGGGCATCACCAAATTCACTCAACTCAAAAGCAGTAAGCTTACCAATCAACATATCTTTGGTAACATTTGTCACAGTCTGGAGCTCTTCAATAGAACTAGCTTTGACTTTATAGGAAGTAGGCAAGGATCTAAGCACTTTAGCAACAATCTCTGAGATTCATCCAATACATCTACCGGCTACATCACGATACCACACACAAGTTCATTCCTCTTTGGCATGAAAGCGGTAATGTTCTCATCATGCCATTCTCAACCGACAGCATTTTTCGCTTTGGACTTTGTAGCAGCAATCTTCACATTAGCATCACCTTCATACAAGGTTTTCCCAACTTTTTTAAATCTCATAAGTAGTCTTGCAAAATCCATCACATTTTGTCATCTCCGATCGGTCCGGGCACTCAACAATGCCTCTTAGCCACGTTGCCATATGACATCCCTAATCTCAATGGTAGTAGTAGGACCATTATGTGGAATAACATATATCTTTTCTGTAATTCTCCAGTAGGGTTCACCAATGCATCTCATATGGCAGTCCATTCGAGTCTTCCACAAAGAATAATTTTTTCCATCAAATCTAGGACTATCCTTCTTATAATTCACCATCCTAAATCACCTCAAGTTGTTAAAATTATTCCAAGGAACTTTTCTAATACCAATTGTTGGCAACACAAGGGTGAGCAGCGAGAGGGTGAATGGAGTTGTCCTAAAATTTCAAAGCTTATTCAACTTATTAATCTTATTCTCAGATTTGATTATTAACCATGAAAACATAAATAAACACATCAGAAACACACATAACACCAAGATTTTTTACATGGAAACCCTGTTTGGGGAAAACCCACGGTGGAGGTCAGTCCAAAAGATTATACCTTATTAAAAGTATAGGAAACTATACAGATGAAATGCACATGCATTGGTACACTACCTAAAAGCTCCCTTGCTCAATTACAAATAGGCTTACTACCCAAAAGGAAGACTTTGCTCACAAAGAATGGAGTTATATCCATTAGATTTTGGTAGGAAAAGTAGCATCTACTAATGCCTAATTACAGTTTTGATTAAGCTCATGAACAATTCTTCACTCTTCTTCACTCTTCTTCACACTCTACTCTGCCTTCGAATGATCTGAACATTATTCGTACACAAGACTCATACACTTCACACACTCATGCACTCACACTTCACTCACATACCTTCAAATGATAAAACAATGCGGCTCTTATATATCCACTTAAGCAAAGAGAAATTACATCCACTTCCTAAATTAGAGGCCCTCAATGAAATAATAAAACAAAATATAAATAGTTGGTCAAATCAATAAAGATTATTCATCTCTTGAATCAACCAAGATTCGTGACCTAACATGGTGAAGACCAAAATAACATCCTCAAACACATGAATCCGCTCGATTATTATATAAAAGATCCACAACACTCTTCAACACCTAATTAGGCCATGAACATGCAAGAGAAAATCTCAGATCGCGAGCACAACGATCAATGCAAACCTACAACATAGATAGAGCACGATCTAGAAACATCCACAAACATCATAAAACATGAGAGAAGCATCCACAACAACTGAACTAAATGAAATCACATAGTCTTCATTCAACAACATAATACTGAAGTAACATAAATTTTCGGAATACAAATCTTCATAACTTGATCAAATCTTCACGTGGATCTCTGAAACTCGACGTGGATAAACTAGATAGACTCAAAAAGAAACCCTTTAGTCCACAACCTTATATCAACAACGTACTGAACTCATCGACAGACTGAACTTCACTTCACCACTGACAACCTGTAACTCTTTGTTACAATTTTCTCAATATCCTCGACATATATAGCTTCTAATGCATTAATTATAATAGTGTTGACATCAATGAAAACCACATATCAACAACACAACCACAAAATCCAATAGTATTTTCTTTGTGTTGCAACATCACAAAAGTATTTCATGGCTTTCCTCAGTTTCTACGATGAGTGATGGGAATGGATTGAAGGGAGTGGTGTGATCTTGCCACGTGTCTGAGTTTTGTGCTATCTTTGCGTTTACCCATCACCGAAAGCATTCTCAACTCCATGTCAATTACTGCGATGTGCAATGGATTTTGAATTTGTTGTTGCTCATCACCGAAATATGGGCATAACTTTGAGGCACTACTATGATGAGTGATGGGGTCTGAAGTGCGCTATGAGTTAATGGATGGATATGTGGTAATTTCTCAAGATATTATCACCATCTTAAAGCACAATTGTAACAAGCAAGTGGTGATGGTTGAGGAGGATCATTGATCATGTTTAGATACAAATAGATCAATAATTGGGTTTTAACTGGAATGACTACTTGTCAATTCGCTCACGCGAACAATCCATTAACCATTAATGGTGATGCAATTCAATTTTGAGGTACTAAGAGGGTTGTTGAGTGATTTTCTTTCATAGTTGCATTTTTCATGAGTAGAGGAACCAACTAAGTGAAGAAGTGAAGGAAGAAAAGCTCTTGGTAAGGTGAATTCTGAGGAGCAACCAATTATTTCTTGGGTAAGTTAATTTCTTTTCCTTTGTAGGTGATTTGTGCATTGTGTAGTTTGGGAATTTGGGAAGTGACTAGGGTTTATGTTCAAAATTATCATTTTCGTTTGAGCAAAGGGAATTGAAGTCATTACTTGTAGGGTTTGGGGTAAAGAAAGTGGAATTTTTATTTAATTCCAACCCTATAATTTTAAAGAGCTTATGGTTTAATTCCCTATTATTTGAAAACCAGTTTTTTGGTGTAGTAAACATGAGTGAACCTAGTGGATCTAAAGCAAAACGTGAATGAAAACCTACTCAGAAAAGGGTTAAAAGACCCAAACCCAAAGATGTCTAGCCCAAACCTGAAGTAGTGGAAAAAAATAAAAAGCAAAGAACTGTAAAGAAAGATTTTCCTACGTTTATGGAAGAACCCCCTAAGGACCTAGTTATAGAAATTAAGAAGGTAGGGAAAAGAAAAACTAGTGAAGGTGCCCTCACGACTCATTTGATTACTCTGCCTCTGGGATTGGTGATGTATCATTACCATAGAGTGGTTGGGATTTGTTTCACTATGCTTCCAAAACAAGAATTGCTAACTACCCCACCCACAACTTATGGACTTGTGACATAGGCAGGTTGGTATGCACAAATGTGTTTGTGGAGGTTGAATTAATGTTAGAATTGGCCAGGTGCTATGATCCACTTGATAGAACAATCAAGATATTTCCATATTTTGTTCCTATGCTTGAAATCTCTGTGAGCCAGATAATGGAAGCTTTTCAGTTAAATCCATCTACCATTGAGTCCATCAATTTATGCTAGTTGTACAATGAATATGAGTAGAATAAGTTTGGGTATAGGAAGGGTGTCTTGCATATACATAGGAGGTGTGACTTGAAGAAAATGGTGTGCCTTTTATCCCCCTTGAAATGGAACCATTTGATTGTGTCAACTTTGAAGATTACTTTAAAAATACCTATTATGCACTATGTCAAGTCTTACATAAGAAGTATGACATTAAGATGGATATTGCCCTGATGACCTTGGAAATTGAAACTCAGTAGAAGTATCAGAATAGGGTTTGGAATTATGCTTCCTACATTTCTGAGCATTTGCATGAGGACCTGGTGAAATTGAAAGATGCAACTCCTCCATTGTCATGCATACACTATTCTCTGTTGATGCATTTGCTGCTATGGAAGAGAAAAAAGGTGATGATGAATTATTTAAATTAAGAGAAAGAGATAATATGGACAATGAGTTTCCCATGCAAATGTGGACACATATTTGGGATGTACATTGCCTACTTTCTAATTATATTGTGTTTTGCAATGTTTTCAAGTTCTTGATGTTAGAGTAGTTGGGTTTGAGGCCCATGCATAGAATTTCACAAGGTACCAAGGAGAATTTGAGGCCCTTGGAGTATGAGGAGGACATTAAACATAAATTTAATTGGGGAGATTGGTATCTTCATACAAATCACACAAAAATTAGAATTTATGGAACTCCATTGCCACCTCACAAGTTGGCAATATATGTGTCAGATAAACAAGTATTTATGGAAATAATGTGGCAAATAGATTCCATGGACAAAGAAAACTTTAGAAAGAAGAAAAAAGGCATCCCTTTTGAGCCCTGATTATGAATTTACATACTTTAGCTGCACCTCAAAGGAAGGCATTGAGATATTTGGCTCCTTGTTAAGTAATTACAGGCTGAATCAAGAATTCAATAGGTTTTGTGACCATGAGGGGGTGATCTGTTACGAAAGAAAAGCAAGAGGGTTGTCAGGAATGTATCATGAGCTCCTTTTTCAAGAGGATGTGATTAGAAATTTATCATCAGATGAAGAAGTTATTGCAAGGAAGAATGTATGGAGAAGGGTATGTGCAATTGAAGAAAAAATGTTGAAGGAAAACCCTTTCTATGTCATCCACTATTCAGAGGTGGAGGATAAATTTGTGAAGGAAAAATTAATTATTAGTGACTTCAGAGACGATTTTTTTTGAGAAAGTAAAGCAAGCTGAGGTTAAGGCCAAAGTGGCCAAAGAAAACCATGATGCTCAGTTGAAGAGTTAGCCGACACAATCCTCTACTCCAAACATCCATGTGTGAGGCAAAGGGATTGGTGGACAACCTACAGTCACTCCATTAGTGACTTATTCAATAAGTGAGTAGATTGGTGAGGCTCAAGTTCGAGAGGAACCTGAAGAGCACATTCCCTTGGAGCAGGAGGTGGATCGAGAGTTCCTTGAAGACAAAGATGATGCATTGAATATAGTGGTTCCCCCTAGTAGAATTGTAAAGTGGGAATACAATGAGGGCGAGGATGATGATGTTAAAATAAAGGCCTGTGTAGAGTTTATGTGTGATGATGCTTTTTTCAAAACCAAAGAATTCAAAGATTTTTTCATCCCTGTCAAAGGCTCTGACATTAAAAGAAGAATTGAAGAAGTAAAAGAGAAAGTTGATCCCTCCCTACAAGAAGAAGCTGAGAAGGAGGAGAAGGATAAAATAATAAAAGCAATTGCTAGCATGTCACTTGTTGAGGAAAGAACATTGGTGAAAGGGAGTGGGACACTCTTAGTGCCCGGATGGAACATATCATCTACTATTGCACCAGATGCAATTAGGAAGGACCTTGATGCCTCTGTTTCTGAGGAGGTTTTTGACAACAAGGTATTTGGCTCATATTTTAGCCTGAAGTTGCATACACTTTCCATCTAGTCTATGGCACCAAAAAAGGGGAATTTTGAAGTCATCAAATCTATGGAAAAGGAGATTGGAGCAGTAGTTTTCAGAAGAGAAACATAAATGACTACTGCTGCAGCTACACAATTGACAATGCATGCTGCAATGTTAACTGTAGATACTGCTCAGATTACAGAGGCTAACTACAAGAAGTTGTTGGATAGATACAACAAACTGATGGATGAACATAATAAGGTGCTTGCTACAGCACAAAGGGATCTTCCATCTCCAACAAGTTCTACCTTAGACTTGTTTACACACGATAGAGGGACCTTGTCACTGAGAATTCAAAGTTTAAATCAAGACTTGAAATTAGAAAAGGATAATACAAAGAAAGCCAAACTGTAGACAAGTAAAGTGGAAAATGACATTTTTGAGGATGTATTGAGACATAGAGTGACAAAATTGGTCAATAGAGTTGATGATGTGTGGGATTCCTACAAGAACATCGATGAGGCTAACACCAAATATTTGCAGGTTCAAAGGGCCTTTCAAACTAAGTGGATAAAATAGAGTACTAGGGTAGGAACACTGAAAGAGATGGTGTCCAAAATGCAAGAAGATCCTAAAGCCCCTACTCATATTCTTGAAATATTGTTAGCCATTGATTTAATTAATGAAATAACCACTTTCCATGGGAAGTTAGGGATGAAACTCCAAAAAAAATTGAGAATGTTTAGGGATATGGAAGAGCACGATATGCCTAAAATATTAGATGATAAAGGTGAGTTGATGGAGTTTGCTAAATTGAAGCATGAGTTGGGAGAGTGGCTGCCACAGGCTAAGGGGATGTTAACTTTAATTGATTACTCTATGCTGAACCCCCACATTGACAACATGGTTGGATTTGAAATGAGAATGGATGTATTTGTTAAAGAAGCCAAAGCATTAATTTATGCAAGGTACACTCAACATAGTGAAAAAGTGCAAACCTTGCTATACATGAAGTGGCCCACTGAAGGTGAGTACAACACATGGTTGGAGAGGTTCATTGAATGAGCCTGTGTTGGGAAGGTGATGATAAACATGGTGAATAACAGACATGAGAGAAACAATGTGTAGCTTGGAAATAGTGCAAATTAGACTTTTGTTGAAGTATTGAAAAATATTATTCTCTCCCCATCAGTGATATTGGTGGCATGAATGCTGACTTGGATGGGTCAGTCTTCCTTCTTTTATGGCTTTTTATGTTTTAATATTTTTTTGATTGGGTGCGTACGTGGTTAACACTTTTGGCTTGTGAGGAATATTTTTCGATGTTGTTACAACAAATGAAAGGTTCCTTTTGGAAGGCAGTTGCATCTTCCTCAACAAATGAACATAATTTTTCTCTTATGTGTTTCCCCCACCTTGCAAAGTGCAAATATAACTATCTGGGGAATTTTGAAATTAAAATTGAAATGTATGTCAAATGCAAATGTGACTTTAATTGTAATTTTTCCTGATGCTTATTGCTCCCTTGTTTCTATAAATGGGATATCAAGGCCAATTACATGGGCCTTTTGATGGTTAAGAAAATTTTGAGCTCATGTAAGAGTTGTTTTGTATTTTCAAGCACAAAGAAATAGATCAACGTTTAGCCTTAGGAATGCATTTAGATTTGTAATGAGCATAATGGTTTGATAGTAGCAATGTAATGTGAAGGATAATTGAAAGTTTTGGACTTAATTTCTCTCTGTATTTTTCCTTTCAAATTATGAATAAATGGATCAAGGTTCTTTTATTTGTCTTCAATCACTTTGATTGAATGTGTGATATCGTTTCTACCTTAGTTCAAAGAGCTAAATAATTTCTTAAATGAGATCATAGATTTGTAAGTGAAATTCAAGGATTATTAAGAAGTTCCTATTTCTAGATGCATCAAGTTGTGTGTTGCAAATTAATGCACAATAGTCTTTAAATATTTGTTTCCATTTCTGATGTATTATAGTTTAGTGCAAGTGTGAGTCCGTTGCCCATAGATAAGGCAATAGTCCATTTATTTGGTTATCTTTGAATTTAGTGAGCCCGCACACACCTGACAAAGAACATAAACCTTAATTACAATTTCTGACACACCTGTAATTGCAGTAAAATGGTAGGAAGTACCATTCATTCCTAGCTTTAGATACTAATTCGTTAAAGGGTCAGTCAAATCATGAAGGAATTTTGTCTATTTACATCTGATGAGAATACATTTTATTTGTTTCAATGTTCATGATAAAATGCCAAGAGAGCATCATGCAAACATTGTTAGGATCACCCTCCTTAGGTTTCACAAACCCTGAAAAGTATAAGTAGAGGTTTACCAATCCTTTACTTGTTCATTGGCCAAT
>VDFB02373893.1:0-56352 GCA_007258455.2 Sequoia sempervirens | reverse complement strand
CTCTCACATGCCTAAAGATCTCTAATGAACCCAATGGATTATTCTTACCAAATAGAATTTAAATTTGTAAATTTTAAGTAGCACTTACAAACCCATATTTCTTTTTAGATTTTTTTCAAAAATATTGATAGCTTAGATAAATAAGAATTCCCATAATTTATAAATTTATTTTAGAATTTATGTCCTCTTTCTAATGAGAGTTGGAATACAACAAATATATTGCAATAGTAATCATAAACAACAACGAATTGGAAATATTATATTGAAAACCACTACAATAACTACAAAATTACATAAACTTATATCAACTAAAAATTGTAACTAAAACATAAAAATGTGGGTGCCCTTAAGTTTAATTTCCAAACCTAAGGTCAATGTTCTAATATTTATAGGATTTCATTAGGAAGCAAATCAACAAGGTGCATAGATTGACTTTCAACCAAAGGGGTGAGTTAATCAAACCTAGATCTGATCCTTTTGAGTCTTAGGAATGAGTTGGAAATTATTTGAAATAATTGACTTAATTAGACTATATGACCTAATATATAAATGTAAATTTTTGGAAATAAATAGATGAGAACAATAATTTGCAGATGGATCTAGTAAGTACAAACTAATGTCTACCTGCCACCAAAAGTTGGATTTAGCATGTGCAGAAGAACTGGGTTGCCTCTAGGTGATTGGGTCTTTGGTAGGGTGTCCTAAAACTATTTTTATAGTCCTCTGATGTTGGATCTAAGCTATTGATTCTTGGTTGTAGAATTTTCAAAATGTTGTCAATAAATTTTGTAGGTGAGCATATGTGGCTTGACAAGGTTGATGATAACAAATGCAACAATGTAGAATTTTCCTTCAAGATCTTTTCAATCCTTTCCAAACTTGTAACCTACACATTCACAAAGAGGGAAGATGTTGTGTCATATAGGGGCTTACCTCAGTCAACCCCGTGTAAGTAGTTCCCACTTCCATAATGGCAATGCCAATGATAGAAATGATGCTTGAAAGGAAGGAATGATGAATGAACACAATGATGCAACTCACCACCCTTCAATGGATGTCTTGAGTGACTGAATTCATACACTTCTTGTCAAGGATTTGGATCTTTATTACTCGAACACTTGAATGTCTTGGAGGCCTACAAAAAGATGTTAGCCTTCACAAATGTCATGTATATTTATCACACCACTATGTTAAAATGTGGTGACTATATATTTGTATGTGGGTATACAAAAAAATAATGTTGTACATCAAAAATGATATGATCTATAAAGATTGGCATGCAAAAATGGGTCTCTAGCCCTTAAGTGTGTGGCTCCCTAAGCCCTCTAGTGCTAGCAATGGTGGAAAAGGAGGATGTTGGATGGATGTGAATGAATGTGACTGATGTGATCACGACACAGACATTATCTATGCCCATAGTCCTCAAACCTCTCCTCTAAGCTTGAGTACATCCTCTCATAGCTTTGCCATCTACTCCTATAGCAAAGCCTCCCACTCACGGGCTCATTCCAGCTCCTCTTGGAGTTGGTTCACTTGGGGATCAACAATTGTCCTCACTACCTCTGCCTTCCTGTCAAGTTCATTGATTTAGCTCTACAAGATGTCACGTGTTGTTGCGATACTCTTTGCCCACATCACATCCTAATCTCAGTTGGATAGGGTAGTGCAAAGCTCCATCGATCGTTGAACCTGTTGCCCAGTCATAGTGGCTAGATTTGTGTTCCTTTGGATAGCCGAACAATGTGCACCTCCTCACCCCTTTATTTATCTTAATCTAAGAAACATATGCCATGATTACCTTATGACAATTTAAGGCATTTAGAAGATATTGGAACAACCACTACATGGATTTTAACTTAAAGTGTTAACATATAACTTTAAAATAGTTTAAATAGAAATCAAATAGCAAAGTATTGGGGCCTCTATGTGGTCATTAATATGGCTTAAAAGCCAAATATATTGTCACCTTTTTAAGCCTTCGATAGAGGCTATATTGCCTCTTGAAGAGCTTCTTTTAAATGATGATTTAAATTATTGTATTCATGCTTTTACAAGCATGATATTTAATAAATAAAATTAACACATATTAATATATCTATATATATTATTTTAATACATTATACACACACACACACATATATATATATATTGATAATAATATATATATATATATATATATATATAATTTAATAATATTTCAAAAGCAATTATGATCTACTTTTCTCGTCAAACTGTCAAAATTACTTAAATTGATTAACATCGGCCAACATATCATATCAACAAACTCTTTATTACTTTTCTTTTTTAAAATGACTAGGTTAGACTTAACATAGTGACTCAAATCAACATAACTCACACATCAACTCGACAAAAAAGCTTAGGGTAAGCCTACATAAAAAAATATGATAACACAAATGGTATAACCTGATTTCCAAAGTCTATTCTCTTTCTTGGGTGATACTCTCCCTCACTCTCTTTAGAGGGCAAGAATAATCTTGTATTTCACTTAAAAAAAAAATGTAGTTAGCAGTTAAAATTTGTGACATAATCATAATATTGATTTAAATATATTCATTCAAATGCAAAAACATCTCATTGCATTCAATTTCACTAGAAAGTTAAATACCAAAATGACATCATCATACATCCAAAATTTTATTTTAACGTAACTAAGTTAAAATTAAATTGGCAAATAAAAAATGGGGTGTAACATATCTCCCCCCATAGGGATCATCATCCCTGATGATTCAATGTATCATAACATACAAAAAAAAAAATCTTATCAATTTTCAAAAGCATGTAAAAGATGAGAATTTTTTTGTCTAATATCATCATAGCCCTCCCATGTAGCACTTTCCTCTGCATACTAGTCCCACTAAACCTTGTATTGAGTGACCTCTCTATTATGCAAGTGAAGCCTGCACATTTTGAGCACTCTGAGAGGCTTGATCATTACCACCTTGGGTCTTGTACCTATAGTGCATTCCAATCAATTACATGATTAACACTTTGTATATATTTCTTAAGATAAGACACATGAAAAACATTATGCATCTTGGCAAGAGTTGGTGGTAGAGCAATATTGTAAGCAACTGGGTTGAATTCTTTGAGAACTTAGAAGGGATCCACATATATAGGAGCTAGTTTGGATGAATTTCCAAACTTGATAGAACTCTTCTGAGGTTTGACTCTTACTATCACTTTTTCTCCTACTGAGAAATGTCTTGGTATTCATTTAGCATCAACATAGCTTTTTTGCCTATCATTTGCTCTCACTAATCTCTTTTTGATCAACTTGATCTGCTCTTCCATTTTTAATAGTATTTTTAGACCAAGGCTAATCCTATCTTCTAGGTTATCCCAGCTTATAAGAGTTCAACATTTTTTTCCATACAATGCTTCAAATGGAGTCATCTTAATAGCAGAATGATAAGAATTATTATAATAAAATTCCACAAGCGAAAGATAATCCTACCACTTGTATTGTTGATCAAAGCAATACATTCTCAATAGATCCTCCAAAACTTATTTTACTCTTTCTAGATGACCATTTATCTCAGGATGATAATCCAAGTTTATGTTCAATTGAGTTCCAAGTAAGGAGAATAAGGTTTGCTAAAACCTTGATGTCATGTGTGCATCCCTACTTGAGATGAACTTCTTAGAAACACAATGCAACCTAAACACTTCTTGCACAATTTACAGGCTATGATTGGTGCTCCATCTGTCGAAATTCCCAAGTATGAAATCAGCTACTTTGGTGAGTTTTTCCACCACTACCAAGATAGCATTATGCCTATCTCTAGACATAGGAATACCTTATACAAAATCCATACTAAAAATCTATCATTTCCACTCCAGAATCTCATGAGAATATAGGAGTCTTGTCGAGTGATGATGTTATACTTTCATTCTCTGGCATTCTAAATATCCTGCAACAAACCTTACAACTTCCATCTTCATTCCTTTTTAGAAATATAGTGGTTTCACATTGGCTAGAAGTTTTGTCACTTCAGGATGTCCTGAGTGTGGTGCAGAATGAACTTATTTCCAAAAGATATTTCTTAACTCCTCAAAGTTTGAAACATAGGTTCTTCTTCTAAATCTTAAAATTCCATTTGGTTCAAAGTAAACCCATCATTCCTCAAAGCTTGAGGGTTGTCCATGAGAGCTTGTTTGACTTGATCATAAAATTCATCTCCTTTGGACTTTTGCAACACATGATTCTTGAAATCAAAATGTATAGAGGTCATCGAGGAGTATGTCTAGACTTCGACTGAGGGCATCCACCACTTGATTTTCTCTACCCTTTATGTAATTGATCTCAAAATCATAGTCAAATATCATTCTAACCATCTCCTCTAATGAGCATTAAGATGTGGTTGGGTAAAAAAATGCTTAAGACCTTGATGGTCTGACCTTTACTCGAACTGTTTCCCAAGAAAATAATGTCACCACATTTGCAATGTATGCACAACTGTTGGCAACTCGAGATCATGAGGAGCATAATTCTGCTCATATGTCTTCAACTTTCTAGACTGATGGGTGATAATTCACCCTTCTTGTATAAGTACACCACCTAATGCTTCTCCCAAGGTATTAGTGATGACTACAAAATGACCTTCTGAATTAGGTACTTTTAGAATCGGTGTCGTGGTTAGCTTCTCTTTTAATTGATCAAATACCTCCTAGAATTTTTCATACCAATCAAATATTTTACCTTTCCTTTACAGAGAAGTAATGGGATAGGCAATTCTTGAAATTTTAGCTATGAATTTTCTATAATATCCCACCAAACCCATGAAACTACAAACTTCATGCACATTTTTTGATGCAAGCCACTCTAAAATGGCTTTGATCTTTGTTGGATCCACTGCAATTCCCTTGGCTAAGATTACATGACCCAAATATTGTACTTCTTTCTAAAATAAAGTGCACTTTGAAAGCTTACCATACAACTTGTGCTCTCCCAAACATTGTAGAACGATCTCCAAATGTTGGAGATTTTCTTCCTCATTCCTAGAATATATCATAATGTCATTTAGGAACACAAGAACAAACTTATCCAAACAATCTCTAAATACATTGTTCATCAAACTCATGAATATTGTAGGTGCATTCACCAATTCGAAAGGTAGGAATATGAATTCATGGTTCCCATATCTTGTTCTAAAGGTTTTTTTATGGATATATTCATCCTTAAGCCTTAATTGATGGTATCCAAGTTATAGATCAATCTTTGAAAATACAATTGCTTCATGCATTTGATCAAAGAGATCATCAATATGTGACAAAGGATATATGTATTCTTTATCGTTGTTTTGTTAATCATACGATAGTCTATCCACAAGTGCATTTTTCCATCCTTCTTTTTAACAAAGATCATTGGTGCTCCCCAAGGTGAAACATTGGGTTTGATCAATCCTTTTCCTAATAGCTCAGTGTAGTTGATCCTTCAACTCCATCAACTTTGTAGTGGTCATTTAGTAAGGAGCTTTGGATCCTAGAATTATATCTATGAAGAAGTCAAAAGCTCTATTAGGAGGTAATCCAGGCAATCCATCTAGAAATACATCCTCAAAATCCCATAGAAAAGGGTACTCCATATCTAATCATTCTTGCTCCATACATTTCTCTTCTTCCATTCCTTCGAGTTTCTGAGATTCATGATACATTAAGTTATCTTGGAAGATGAACTCTTTGTAATCATCCATTTTCTCCATTTTGACTGCAAAGAATTGAAACCCATTTTGCTTGGCCCTCTTTAGTTGTACGACATATATTTTCCTTAGCATCACCTCTCTAGGTGTACCTTGTAGATAAGCTTTATTTTCAAGGTCATCTAGACACTCTATTATTTTGGAAAATCAATCTACCTTAGCCCTATGCCTCCATAACCAATTTATTCCTAGGATAACATCATAGGATCCTAAGTGAGCTACATATAGGTTTACTTCAGTCAAAAATCTCAGAAGTTCAACCTTAGCTTCAAATAAACACTACTCTACTTGAGCTCTTGTCAAGTTAGCATACTCTTCTGACCAAGATTTTGACATATAACCATCTTTTATGGATTTGTTATCTAATACTTTTGATGAAATAAAGAATTTAGTGGCACTAGTGTCTATTAAAATTGAAATTGGAACACCAAACAAAATACCTAGAGTTTCAATTGGAGTAATAAGGTACTCTTCTTGATGATTATCTAGTGTTGCATGAATTCTCTATTGGAAAGTTGCATGTTGTGATGGTAAGGTATTTCCATGTGGTTTTGTTCCTTATGTCTTATTAGTACATTGATTAGCATAGTGGCCACCTCCACATGTAAAACACCCTCTTGGGGGTCCTCACCTTTCAAATGGCTTCCTAGAGTTGTAATCGTTCCTCTTGGAGTTGTTGTTATTCTTCTTGTCACTCTTGGACTCATTCTGATTATTTTGGAATCCCCTATCACCCTTATTTTTGAAGTCCCTCTTATCATTCTTATTCTTGAATGATTGATAAGATTGTGACCAATTAAACTTTTTGTGGTTGTTTTCTTGATAAGAAGACATAGACTTCAGCTTATGCTCTTGTTTGATGGCCTTTTCATATACTTGGTCCATGGTAGTGGTACCATGAACATCCACCTCACCGCTTATTTGGGCATTCAACCCCATGATGAACTTTCTTATATAGAACCTCTCGTCCTTCTGGTATTGAGGAACATACTTAAGGAGATGAGTAAACTTCTCCCAATACTCAATTACAAATGAGTCACCATATCTTAGGATTAGTAAATCTATGAGTTTCTGATCAAAATACATTTATGATTATAACCATCTTTGTTTAAATATTACCACAAACTCATCTCATGTCAAATTCATTGAAATTAATCCTAATTCCATCTTTTTATTCATCCACCAAGTGGATGCTTCCCAAGACAGTTGATATGCTCCCCATACCATATTTTTTACTTCTGAATAGCTCTTGATTTTAAAATATTTTTCCATCTCAATGAGCCATGCCTTTGCAAAATCTCTGCTCACAATTCAATCAAATTTAAGGGGTGTGACCTCCATATCTCTAGACATTTCAAGGGCCAATTGGTTCCTCTTCTCCTCATCAGGCCTTGACTCTAAATTATTTTCCCCATATTCACTCTGAGTGGTGCATTCATGAAAATTCTCATCCTAACCTTCATGAGATGCTTCTTTATTTTGTCTGCTTTGAACTTTGACCTCTTGTTCTAGGTTACCAATCCTTGTTCTTGTTTCATTGAGCACTGCAAGAATCTGATCTAATTTTGCATCATAGTTGCCAGAAGGTTTTCCTACCTCTTGGCTACCTCCAATATTGGCTCTAGTTCGAACCATGATGGATTTCTACTTCACCTAAAGTTTTCAATTTAAGAAAATTTCAATTAGTTCCTCTAATTATAGTATTTATTTATAAACATTGAACAATTTTCATTCATTCAACTAAATCAAAAGGAGAGAGATTTTTTCCAAATTTTCCAAAATTTTATTATAATATCAATGGATTACTTAGTATCCTTATTTAATACAAAACTTTTGCATTTTGTGACTACAAGTCACTGTCAAAAAGGGGAATCTCCTTGGGTTCTTCCTCGACCTCAGAGTCTACCAAAAAATAAATTGGAAGGTGGATATATGTGCAGGTACTCATCCATAACTTCTCAACTAACCATAGGGGCACTAAACCACATCCAAACTGTAAATCCCTATGTACAAAATAGGGTGGTAAGGGATTCCAAAACAATCGGAATGAGTCCAAGAGTGACAAGAAGAATAACAACAACTCCAAGAGGAACGTGATTACAACTCTAGGAAGCCATTTGAAAGGTGAGGACAGTGAACCGACAAGTGCATCTGGAGCACAGTGAATAGACAAGTGCAAGCAAAGACTTTTGCACCTACTTTGACCATATGTTTAAAATATTAACAATATGTCTAATAAATACACAATAATATATTTATTTTTTATTGAAGATTACTTCGTCATAATAAAATATTCTTTTTTTTTTTAGTTTGAACATATAGTTTTGTTCACAAAAAACACCATATTTAAATTTTGTTATTCATGACAATATTATTTTGTTTAAAAATCTAAAACAAATCTTTCTTTTTTTAACTACAGAAATAATAAAATATAACTATATGCTTGCACAAGAAGGCCAAAATAAGAACGTCTTTTTGTATTTCCTGAACTTTTGCACTTGGAAATTCTTTCCTTAAGAAGAGATGTGAGGATACCCATAGCTTCTTTCTCCTCTTGCACTCTTCCAAAAATATTAAGGCCAGCAGAAGATTGAAAATCTTCCTAAAACAACAACAAAATGCTCTCATAAACCTAATTTCTACGCCCTTCTCCACATAATGGTGAATAATGCTAATGAAAGGAATTTGCTTTTTGGTTAAACTCTCTCTAACCGAAGCTTTATAAGTCTGTAATTTACTTTTATCTAAACATCCAAAAACTAAAACTTGCATTTAATTTAAAACAGAAAATCTTCAACTGGGGGACCCCATACTCATTCAAGAGTATTCTAAAAAAAAGAAGAAAATGCCTCTTCTAGAGGCTCCAACAATTTTCAAAAGATTATTTTTAATTCTTTTTACTCTCTTTTTCATTTGATGATGGATTATGGAGTGTCATCCAAAATATTGATGCAAAAATAATCACACAATTGAATCTAAAAAATCTGTTAACAATTATCAATATGAATTGTGAAAACTTATTATCATTAAAACTCAAACAACCACAGTTTTAATATGGTTTTTAAGGGTATTAAAATTCAGTTTGAATCACCACTAAGTGGTTGATTAAATCATTACCAAAGATGATTGAAAATGCATTTTAAAAAGGTTGGACCATTCCTTTCTATGCCACACATTACAGCAACTTTAAAACACTTCGAAAAACAATCAAATAGCAAAGTATTGTGGCCTCTATGTGGTCATTAATATGGCTTAAAAGTCAAACATAATGTCACATTTTTAAGCCTTTGATAGAGGCTATATTGCCTCTTGAAGGGCTTCTTTTATATGATGATTTAAATTATCTTTTATATGATGATTTAAATTATCTTATTCTTGCTTGTAGCATTAATTTTAATTATATATATATATATATAATTTTAATACATTATACACATATATATCGATAATAAAGTATTGTGTATATATGTATGTTTATATATATAATTTAACAATATTTCAAGAGCAATTATGATTGACTTTTCTCGTTGAACTGTCAAAATTACTTAATCAATTAACATCGACCAACATATCATATTAGCAAACACTTTATTACTTTTCTTTTTGAAAACAACTAGGTTAGACTTAACCTAGCAACTTGAATCAACGTAACTCACACATCAACTCGACAAAAGACTTAGGGTAAACCTACGTAGAAAATGCGAGAACACAAATGGCATAACCTGATTTTTGAAGTCTATTATCTTCTCTCAGATGATACTATCCCTCTCTCTAGAGAGCAAAAATAATCTTGCATTTCACTTAGAAAAATATTCACATAGTTAGTTGTTAAAAATTACAAATAATCATAATTTTGATTTAAATAATGTATATTCATTCAAAGGAAAAGACATCTCATTGCATTCAATTTCACCATAATGTTAAATGTCAAAATACACATCATTATACATCCAAAATTGTATTTTAATGTAAAAGTTAAAGTAAATTGGTAAACCAAAAATGGGGTGTAACAATGATAATGTTGTTAACCCTCGTCTACAAGGAAAACCATTATTGCATGATAGTGTTGTTTTGTTTTCTCAAACAAGAAAGAAAGAGGCATTACTTTCTCATTCAAGAATTATGAAATACATCGTAAACAAGCTATGTGTAAAGTATGTTTTTGAATCTCATTTTTTTTGCAATGCCTACACATCGTGCAAACATTTGCACATCATGCTACCATCTAAAAGAATTTTGATAAAATTTAACATAGTGCTCAAAATACACTATAGTCTTCAAAATGTAAGAAAATATATTCTTATAGAAATATTAAAATCTATTATTAAAGTGTGGGCTAAGATGAGTTCAAAAAATAATATGATATTACCAAAATAAGCAATTTATAACATTGCATCAACATCAAATGATCATACTAACAAATTAGTAATAATAAAATATATGTTGCATAAGACTTGTGAAATAATCAATTTGACCATATTATTCATAATTTTTCAAAACTGGCAAACATGTACAAGATATTTTGAACAACTAGATATCAATTCTTCTTTTTGAAAGATGTCTTTGAGTTCCCAACTTTCTTATGAAAATTATCACTAAAGTTGGCAATAGACAATTTTTTGTTCTTGTTAATCATAAGGGTTCACATGTGTTTGTCATTTTTAAATAATTGATGAATAATATGATGAAATAGGTTATTTCACAAGTCTTATGCAACTAATATGTTAATTGTTATTACCAATTTGTGATTATGATCATTGATGTTGACTTAGACCAAGTATTATCTACTATCATAAGGTGGATGTCGATTAGACTTTCCCCTTTTCAATTGTAGATGGAGATCATCACCTAAGAGAGGGAGGTAGATCATGAAAATAGGACAATTATACCATACTTCCAAGAACCCACGTAATTGCACAAATTTGCAAATTGATTGTATATCAAACATGTAGTCATAAATATGTAGAGGTCTACTTGAATGCCATCCTAAGATTGTTAATTTAGTTTTCATTACCTTCAAATGGTTGCATGAAGTCTCTGTTTGATGAAGTTGTTTCCATTTTTTTGAAGGTGCTCATGTGCATCATTTAGTATCTAAGTTTCAATTAGTCCAATAAGCTAAACTATGTTTATTTGGATTGTGCTATTTTGAAATATGATATTTTCTTATTGAATTTTATTTGATTTAAGGGAATTAAAATACTTCAAGTTTTAGGTTTGGAGCCATTTTTTAAAACATATGATCTCAGTTGAAAATTGCTCAAGTTTCATTATGGAAGGAAGATGGGAACTTTAAGTTTTCATAGGGCTATAGCTAGTAAAGCTAACCCACTACTGGAATCTTGAAGTTATTTGTTCACCATTAAGCATTTACATGGAGTGGAAAGTAATTGTTGGTGGGCTCTATTACAAATTTTAGATGGGCTAAGGGGTTTCTAGGAGAGAGGAAAATGCCTTTAGGAGCTTTTGGTTTTAGGGGGAGTTCATGGCATTTTTGCAAAGCTATTGTTGGAGAAGTTGTGGAGGAGGAACTAGTAGAAGAACAAAGTATTTTAAGCCATTATTTCATGAGTATATAGCTAGACTTCTTTTGTTTGCATAAAAAATTTAAACCATCATTCCTTAATCTATTTGTGTGTTTACATTTTTTATTCAATAAGCTTCATACTACAAATAATGATACTCTTCTCTAATTAATGAAATAATTTTGTTTAGATATTTGATTTTTTTTTATATTGATAAAATTGGGTTTTGAAAGGGTTTGAACCCCTGCACAACAAAGTAGCATACAAGAAGATGGGACAAGTACCATGAACTATGGGACAAACATAAAAACTCAACAAAGTAAAATATAGAGAGATACAATTACAACCAAGATGCCAAGCACAACAACCACCAAAAGGTAAGAAACAACAAAGATCCAACCTAGGCAATGCCAAACCCAACATTATTCAATCTCACGCCCTTCACTCTTGTATGAGATTGGGAGATAGATTTAGGAAGAGCTTTCTTCTACCTTTGTACAATAGTCCTAGAAATATCATCAACTAATCAATAGAACTAAGAGAAGTAGAGGGGATTCCTCCACAAAGGCCCTAACTATGTGTACAATAGAGACAAAGGAAAGGTAAATCAAAGTAGGTTAAACAACCTCTTCATGAGTAGGCTAAAATAGATCTAAATTTGATGTCATTGTAGGATGAGTAATCAAAGCATAAGGTGGTTGGGACTTACCAATATAGTTCAATGGAGCAACAAGAATAGGACTCACAAAATTCACACCAATTGCAAGAGAACCAAAATCCTGAGAAGAATCGTCATCCCAATAGGGGATTGTCAACTCGAGAGTCGAAGGCATGAATAGTCAAGTGATCTTCATTAGCATTCTTCCACCACATCACAACATAGTTGTACTGAGAGAGTAGAAAATCAACAACCAAATGGTCGATAGTAAAGCAATGTCAACATTTGAAGGTGACACCCTCATAATCAAGTAGTTAAGTCTAAGACCCATCCCCAAAGACTGTCCTTGTGAAGAGGCTTAGAGATATCATTATCCACCAAGATTTGAGCAAATGTAGAGTGACTCATATAGGAAGTGGTAGAGTCAACCTTCAAGAAATAATCAATAGAGTTGCATATGGCCTCATAGCAGGAATCTTTCCAAAACTAGAGAGGAAGATTCAAAAGACAATTCCACACAAGTCGAACATTGAAGGGTTTAAAATAGGTATTGAAGGAAGTAGTTCAAGGATTAATTGAGAGAGTACTCTCCCCACATCTAAAATTTGTTGTCAAGAACCAAATTCCTATCCTTTGAAGAGTCAATAAGACATAGTAAATAATCCCCTAGCACAAGGGAATAGATTGATCTTGCCCTTAACGATAGGATTGTAAGAATCCAAGACCCATTTGTGTAAATAAAGCAAGGTAGGCCAAATATTGTTAAATCTACAAACCGGGCCCTTCTATATATATAGAAACCTTCATTTCCCAACACATCATACCCACAAACCACCATAGGGGAAGATTGTGCATAGGGGATGGGTCATAGTTTATCCCTCTAAGGGTGAGCATTCCTAGTACCAACAATTGACACAAAGTTTTGGTGACCCGTCCCCACAATAATAACTTTAGCACCAATAGGGTGACTAGGAGAACCACTCCTTATAGCAAGCTTACCAACATTACCAATTCTAACTCCAATGCAATTGCTAGAAACTCAACCACCAATGTGAGAAAAAATTGAAGTCGGATCAACACCAAGTGCAAGAGATGCACTAGATGCCCGATTGAAAATAATTTGAGCTAAGAGCATTAAGCTCAACATGTCGATCAGGGGAAACATTCTACAAAGAATCAACCACCTTTCCAGTTGCATCACCTTAGTTGTTGTTACACACCCACACACACATATGTATGTATGTATGTATGTATGTATGTATGTATGTATGTATTCATAAATCATATAAAAATATTCTTGTATATGGTATTGGTAACCATGTTGGACATATAGATAACTAATGGAATTGTTTGAATAGCACTTCATATTGTTATGTATATATATTAGACACTTGATACTGGTTTATCAAGCATTTGATCATCCTATAAAGTTATATAAATATTTCTCTAAGTATATATTTGTGGGGTAGAAACCATAAAAGTAATGGAAGCGTTTGAGCTAGGGTTGCATGTTGAGTGTTTGTAAAAATGAATTAAGTGCTAGCATTTAAAATAATGAGGTAAATCTAATTTGTTTTCAACCATAAAGTAGACATAAACATGATCGGTATGGAGATTCCACTTAGAAGTTGAAGTACAAAACTATTGATTAGAAATGGTGATAGGTATTACTTGGAACAACAATAATAGTGTAAATACCATATGAAATGGCCTTAATCATAAGATAGTCACTACAACCATACTCAAGAAAAGGAACCCTAGGGTTAATCACTCAGTCTCAAACGTCGCTTTAGGTAGCCCAAGTCATGACTTCCAACTCTTAATTTGCACGTAGTGTGGATGAGGTTCTATTGCACATCGCTTGAGAGGTCATAAAGGGGCTTGCCCTATAAAAAAATTAAGCTCTAAATTATTGAGCTAAACTCTCAATTCCTCTCCATCAAAAAAAAAGAAAAATAAAAGAAAAATTAGTTGCCTTATATGTCCCCTTCCAATATATTGCATTTGGAGTAAAAGAACTATACAATTATGTAAGCTTGTAAAACACAACATGTAGAAAGTCGTCAATTATGTGAACATTATAATAGGTAAGCATTATATCATAGAGAAAAATAACCAGCAAGGTGCCCCCAAGTAGGGCCGATCTAAAATTTGGATCAAACAAATTGAACCATTGGGTACATTTTCTTCCATTTTAGTTGAGTGGTTGTACAAGCGCCTTAGAATCATGAATTCATTGTCATGTTATGTGTTGCAGGCAAGGTGGGGCTCTTGAAGATTTCATTGGAATAGGCTACAAGCTTAGAATGAAGTCAAAAAACCTAAAAAGACAATATCAGCGAAACCCATCTCTTATATTTAATTAATTTGACAATTGCTTTGTTACAAGTATTAGCCTCTAAATTTTGAGGTTGTTATTTCTCCTCTTCGGCAGTAAATAAGCCGACAACATTAATCTTTTAAAATGTCAAATGAACTAAAGTTTGTTAGGATTGTAAAATTGATATTTCACATTTTATATTTGGATTGTGAACAAATATATGTACACAGTCCAAACGTGGGTCCACTGCATATACTAAGCTCCAGACAGTCCCATCAAATGTCGGTCAAGTTCATTAAGTTCATGGAGAAAAAAAGTACAACTAGCACTTGCACCCAATGGGGGTTCAAGGGAGACGTCGATAGGAAAATGAACAAGAAGCATGAATGAATTGTTTTAATACACAGGTGGTGGGAGTAATATATATCTATATGGAGATATGCACTGTACAGTACAAGCAGGTACAATATTTTGTTGGGTTTGTTCTTTATAAACAACGAAATCCCTTTGAATAATTTATAGCAAGTTTGCACAAGTCAAATTTACACAAGAGCATCTATATGTCCTTTTTAAAGACATGCAATGTCTAAGAAGTGAAAGACAATGCTGATTAGATTTCCTTGAACAAGCACTGACATAGAAGATTGCCACTAGTGATTGACCACCTACAAAATCCAAAATTGTGTAGTTGATTAGTTTTAGTTTTGATAGTCTATTCAAAGAGGGGATAATAAAAAATGTATAACTTTGAGAGAGTGTGTAATTAATTGTACATACCTAAGAATGTTGTTGTTAGAGCAAGTGCAAGCAAGCTTCTTCTTTCTTCCTGATAATGTTGTATGGGTTTTTTTTTCATTTTGGAGTAGTGATCAAAAGAGAATGCAGGTTCTACGTGAAGGCCACTTATGGCTTTGACTCTGGAAATTGTTGTAAATGTAAGGCCTTGTCTTTCAGTTGTACCAATATTGATTGTGGCTTTATTTAGTATAAGGCCTTGTGGTTTGTGTATAGTGATAGCCCATGCCATGGTTAGCGGTATTTGTCTATGGTTGCCACGTGTTACTAGATGTATTGGTATAGTTTTTGGGTTTGTTTCATCCCACAGTGGACCAGTGTAGTTATTGAATGTGACCGTAACATATGTAGGCAATGCAGGTGGTTTTGATCCAGCAAGATATACAATATATTTGACTTGACCAAGTGATCCATTTACTAGTCCAACTTGGATCCATAGGTTTTTTGTAAGCATTACACGTTGACACTTGCTTAGTAATACCTCGGGGAAGTTGCTCATCACTATGATTGGCACCTAGTTTAGATTGTGTATTTTCCGCACAACTTAGTGCAATAGGCACATTAAGTAGTTTCAACATTTTTTTGTTGTGCAATGTTACTAGCTCACTTGTAGCAAATAAGTGTATTCATTGGTCAAACTCTTCTTGTTCAGTATTTGTTAGTTCCTTGGTGCGAGTCATCAATAAGTCCCAATCATGTTTTGTTGGTTCTGCATTGTGAATGTTTTGTAATGTTTGATGGAATTGTATTTGAATTGGATCATCACCTTCTTGTCTAAATATTGTTTGTAATGTAACAACTATATTAAATTTGTGCCATAGGTTTCTTGCAGTTGTGTGTGATGCATAGATAGGTTTATCCATAACATGTGGGAGTTGTGCAAGGTCTCCTACAAGAATTATAGACATGCCACCAAAGCAAGTTTGTTGTTGATGGGGGAATGCTTCACGTAACCTACTATCAATTTTCAATAGAAGTTTTGGCCGAATGAAGCTCATCTCATCAATGAGAATGTATTGTATATTTTTCATGTCTTCCTGGAATGTTGTCAATGCTTGTCCTTGTAATGGTTTTATTTCTCTAATTGGAATCTTGAGGGTTGCATGTATAGTTGAGGCATGTATATTAAATGCTGCAATTCCTGTTGGAGCAAGAACAAGGAGGGGGTTTACTCTTGTTGGTATGCAAGTTTGCAGTGCATTTCTTATGCAATGAATTAGATAGGATTTGCCAGTGCCAGCAGTTCCTTGTATGACCATATGTAACGGTTGGTTAGAGCATTTCTCCATTGAGTGGTTTGTTATTATAGTCAGTGCTAGTTGTTGTTGGGGGTGATAATGTATAGTTGTGGTGGTTCATAATTGAAGAGGAATGTAAATCTTGTTGAGACATCTTGTTTGTGTGCAAAAATTGAATAGCAACATCATGTAGATTTGTAGGGACATTATGATTTTCCAATTGTGATTGTTATCAAAATCACGTCGACCTAGCATATCAAGTTCATTCAAGTTTAGATTATTAGTGAGGCCCAATTGAGATAATAAATCCCATTCGTTCATTTCTACAGTTTCTTGTTGATCCATATCATCATCAGAACAATTTTCATCTTCAAGAACATTTTTAGTATGTTCAGTGCGATTAACATGCCATGGATTGTATTTTTGTGTATTCATTTGCTTCCAATGGTTGATGATTTCTTCCTTGGTAAGGCCTATATCTTCATTTATTTTTTGGAAAGGTTTATAAAAAAGCAACTCACTCCAACAGAAGGTTTCAAAGTTTTCTGAGTCTTCTTTTGGAATGGTATGGAGACATGGAAACACCTGCACAATTGCTTGTTCTTTTCTATTTAGCCATTTGCATCCTTTTCGAGAAGCGGCAAATGTGAAGGATCTAGCTGATTCAATTAGCGATACATTTCTATGTGACATGGCTGGTTCATGTAGGATTGTATATAGTTAGACAATATCTCACCACCATCGCTTGTTTTTTTTAGGCAGTGGAACACTTTCTAGCCAACATTCAGTGACACAAAATTGCGATTGCAAACAATAAGGGGTGATTTTTGTAGCATATGGCATGTTTCTTGGGCTCCTATATCTCGTTCAACAACAATCTCAGCCATGAAATTTTGATATGCTTTCAATGCCTGATCTTCCAATCTTTCATTTGAAGCTATTCTTTCCAACATAGCAACACAACTTTCTGATTTTCTTTCAACTTTAGATGCATACTTGGCAATATATGAGTACAAAAAGATGATGGGCTAGAAATCTATATTAGCTCTCCATATAGAGAGCATTTCTGCATTATGAATGTTTATCTTATCATCATTTCTCGATGGTTCGTAAGATTTGTTTCTAGATTCATCATATGATAAAGTGAATTCCTTGCATTCTTTCCATGGAGCTTTGTATATGCATTCTACATGATGCCCTTTTTTGCGTAGGCATGTGCGCTCTGTGCTTTTAGTGTGCCTTTGCACATGATTTACTAACTCTTCATAGTCAATGGATGGATCGATAGAGAATATCTCAGATGTGTTTAACAAGCATGGATCATCCATTGGGGTTCTATGTATGATATTACTCATTTCAGATTTAGAGCGGGGGTTCCAAGCAGTGACATAGTTATCAAAGAATTCTTTTGCTTTACCCACTTGCAAACTGTCTCCCCAGTTGAGGGTATCCATGTTTGGTCCATTTTCTAGCCAAAGGAACCCATGCACGTGTGCATAGCCTCGATGTTGCCATTCATACCTATACCAATAATTTTTTGCATGCAAGAGTTTCTCAATGACCTCTTCACGAAATATTGTGAAGCGGTGATGTAGATAAGGGGATGTGGTGTGGAGGTTTCTAATCACATTGTCTGTACGATGCTTGTTGGAGGAAATAGTGGAAGTATTGTCAGTTGGGAAAAGCTTATGCAATGTAGGCCACTTAGTGTCTATTGCACTCAGTGTGAAGAACAAAGTCGGGGAACCTATTTGGTTGATCTTGTTTGTTAGATCTGCACGACACTTGTTCCAATAAGCCCGTGTCCCACGTAAGGCCGAGCCAAAATGCATCAATTCTTTAGCCAATTTTTTATCCAGGAGGTTCTGTAGGTGGGCACGAAGATGTTCAATAGTTGTAGGAATATTGTCTTTGAATTTTGTTTTGATGAATATTGAAGCAGTTGCTTGGCTACAATGCCTCATCATAATATTTAGTAGGAAGTATCTAAAGCTTGGATGTTGCCCAAATCTATTATCATGATATCGCATAAGATGCAAGGCATACTCATGCAATTGCACTTCCCTGGCTCGAGGTTGCGTAGGTAGTGCATTTCCATTTGGAAAAAGTGTGGGAAATGCCATGTCAAAAAGCCCCTCGGTAGTGTACTCATTTATGGGATTTGAACTTATCTCAGGCCAATTAAGGATGGTATCATTCTCATTTTCTATCTGTAAATATTCCTTAATGATTTGTAACTCATGACGTTTATTTGGTAGGCTTACCATAAATGATGTTGAATATTTTGTTCCACTTTCTACATCATCTTCACTATTAGCAGCTTCATTGTCTTTTGTTATGGGTTCTTCATTGTTGCTTTGAATTGTATGAAGCATTTCTAAAATGTCTGTAGTACAATCAAGGAGTAGGGACAATGCATCAACATTGATCTCAACATCTTAGTAGTATGGGTTGTAGTGTATTTTGTAGGCCAATGCATTGTGAACGCAACTTCTACTAACATAGCAATCGTAATGCCTCCCATGTGTATGAGTTCTTCAAACAATTAATAAGTCCAAGTCTTTGATTTTATGTGGCAAAGACTTTGTTATTGTTGTGATATCTTGAGGGAAGCTAATTGTGTGGCCACTATATTTGTATTGTCCACCATGAGCATGAGAAACTTGCAATATTGGATTGACACGTGCAATTAACATCTCTTCAACCTGAGTGAGAATGAGCAAAACATGTGGTTGTTCACCTGGGTCCATATTATTACTCGAAGAGAATCGATGTATGCCTTTCTTTGAGCCACATCTGCTACATGTATGATTATTGTTTGATGAACAAAGATGCATACCAGGATATCGTTCCCTACATATAGAACATGTGTGTAGGTTTGACAATGCATGTATTCTTTGGCGGAATTTTTTAGATGCCTCCATAAAGTTAGCAAACCACCTCATTCCCTTGTTATTTGAACTCATGTTTTGAGGCATTTGTGTTTCATTTTGTTTTTTGTTTCCATGTTCTAGATTTGAACTAATTGATCCAGTGGGAATATATGTACTTGTAGAATCTTGTGTGTGGTCAGGTATTCATTGATCTGGTGTTTCTAGCAAGGGTGGGTTCGCTGCATGCTACGACGAACACTTATTTATTCTCTATGACGAGCATAATACAAGTGACTTCTCTTATGAGATTCTAGGGCTTTGGTTTTAGTCTTGGATGTTTGGCTTTCTAATTCTTCCATAGTGGAGTCCATTATCTGGAATATAAATGAGAGATAAAATAAATATAAATGAAGGAAATGTGTATATTGCAACACCACTAAAATGTGAAAATTACAAAAGCCATTTTGCTTGACTTATATGTTATATGAATATGATAAAAAATGAAAACATATGTACATATTAAAGAAATATGTTGAAGTGTGAATGTTCTAGTTGTGAAAAGTACATGTGCACTCTACTTTGTATTTACAATAAACTTATAAAACAAGTTTTAAAGGGATCTTGAAACCCTGTAAAGGCAAATTCTCAATTGTATAGCGATTGGGAAAAAAAAGAACACAAGTAGGCAGGGGAAAACATACAAGAGTGGATAATTACAACCTTATGTAGTCTACTTTTCATAAACATTGCATATGTCAGCAATTTGATTTAACAAAAGATTGCTTTCATTTGCAAAATCAAGTGTGCCAACTTCTAAGACTGTTGATTTCAATCGTGATTCATTATTGTAGGTTTCATATCTACTTGTTAGAGTGAAGAGAAATTATTTGCATAGTAAATTGTGAATGACCTCTTCACTATTTTTTGTAGCATCTTGCTTGAACTGCATCATGTATAGTTCCTTTGCAGGCATGCCAATGAGTTTAGTTGCTTCTTCTTCAAAAGCAATTGCCCATAGAGTGCTTGTGTGATCTTGAAGTTTAATTTGAAGATCATATCGATAATCACAATCTTCAAAGGTAACTTCACACTTTGAACAATACCATTTTCTGTCATCACTTTGTAGAGCTCTTTTCTTACATTTTTTCCCCTCAGTCTTAATGGGGCAAGTTGGATAACAGAATGAATTTGATTTGATAAATACTATTGTTGCTTTTACAATGCACTGGAGGGGTCTTGTTGTATCCAAAGACTCTTGTAGAACATTGGAAATGGTCTTCCGTTCAAGAAGTGGGGGCACATCTAGAAGGTTTGTTGTGGATGTGAGAACACCATTCCCATCTTGCGCAAACCAAGCCTGTAGCTGTGTTGTTTCTTTGATTTCAGGGTTAATAAACAATTGGGTGGTAACTAAAGTGCTTACAACCTTACCATTATATTATGTAACACGACCATTTTTAACAGCAAGCATAGGCAATTTTTGTGCATGGTACAGTTCTTGGAGCTGTGCACCTTCCTTTTGAGCCACTCGTCCCCACAAAGTCACATTTATAGTGGAGGTAGACATGTCTAGCAACTTGAGGCTCCTCCTACAAACCTCTGTGCCATCTCTTCTTCTTATTGTAGAGGTAGGGTCCACACATATAACAATTCCTACTACATCAATCAAAGAATTGTTATTTGTATTCATAATCTCATTAATGGGTGTGAAAGAAAACTGATGCATTGGAATTAAGTGGTCATCATCAATAAGAGTGACCTTTGAATCATCCATCAAAGTGATTTCCATTTGACTATTCAACTTATTGTAAAACTTATTAGTAGCTTTGATGGTCCCACCAGAGATTGTATATACAAAGCCAATATGAACATTTCTATAATGGAGGTCTGCAACTTCATTAAAGCAAGTGACACGCACTTCAGTGTTCTCACTATCTACAATATCAAAGCTGAAAAGTTGCCCGGTCCCTTTCTTTGTGTCAAACTGGTGAATCTCTTTTTTCATAGTTACACGACCTTTTATTGTCCACCTTGTCTGAAATGGATTCAAACTTTTAATAGGAGTGATAGTTGAGGTATCACTTTTCTTGGGCAGCGATGCATGTATCCCAAACATCATTTTTTTTGGGATTGGTTGCATGGGTGTGCCACTCTCACCAACATTTGTGCATGAATTAGATGAAATCCCTACTCTTTCATGTATAGATTGCTCTAGTTCTTTGAAGAGGAAGGTGGGATCCCCAATGACATCATGTTGTGTGCATGCAATCTCCAATTTAGAAATTACAATAAAGCTATAAGTAAATAAAGCAAAATGCACTTTTAGTAATCCATAGTAACAAATAGAGATGGACATGTTCAATTTGAGAACAACATTGGAGTGGTTGGCTCACCTTGAGTTACAAATAGTAGGGCATGTGTATTCTGTGAGTTATATGATAGAACCCTTTTGAATTAGCTCTGAAGTTAAAAAATGGTTATACTTTCTTGGCAAGATTGTTGTTTGAAGATGCACTCCATCAAACAAATCTAATTTGTATCTAATGGTTGATTCGTCACCATGGCCAAATGTTGAAATATTGAAGACTTGGAGATGTGGATATATGTCTTTGGTGCCAGTGTTTATCAATGTGATTACATTTTGTGTCAAAGAGATAGACATAGCTAAAGGGAGGTGAAGTAGCCCTATAAAGCCCAATGAGTTAATAAGTATGATATGGTTTGTAAGTAAAAATATACAAATTGAAAGTTGGATTCCTTTGTAAAAGCGCGAAGTAAAACAGAGCATGCAATTTTCCTTATATATAAAATGGATAAACTATTAAAAAAAGGAGATGTGTGCACCATAAAGGTTTCTTGGTTTTATTATCCTTGCCAGAAAGACTGCTTAAATACACGCAAAAGCGTCACATACAATTTATAGAGTGAAGGTGATTGAAGATAATCGAGAGAAGGTAAACAGACCTGAAGGTAATGACTGTATTGTAGTTTGTACACAAATTTATTTGGCTGAAACAAATTTGATCCTACGGATGAAAGGAAGCACAAAAAACTTAGTGAGCACAAATCATTGACAAAACAATCATATGGTCTAGTTAATTATTGTTTTGATGCATGGTAGACAGTCGAAATATTTTTTTCAAAGGAAAGATGAGTTTCAATGCTAAGTAATTGACATTTTGTTAGTTAAAAAGTCCAAAATTTGAAATAAATAATGGGTCTATCTAAATTTGATTGCAATGGAAATAAGGGTTAGCACATTCGATAAGCCATTGGAAACTTATACATGTAAGGGTGTCAAATATTGATTGAAAAATTAGATGTATACATTTTAATAGAGAACTTCAACATGTTTTATTTGTGTGTATGTATTAAGAGAGGAAAAAAAAAACATGCATACCTACAATAAAAGAAAGTAGTTGTTTGTTTTGTTTCAACTTGTATTAGAAATAATGAGAATGTGTAAGCAAAGGACTAAGATTTTTTTGGAGAACTAGTTGTAGAAATGAAACATTGTTGGCACTCGACGACATTAAGTGTAAAAATGAAGAATGGAAGGAAAGTAACAATAATTTCCAACTAAAAAAGTTACAAGTGCAAATCAAACGTATGGATAGTTAATAAAGGGAATAATTCTATTAGAATATCACATACAATTTACATAGATATGGATTAGATACAAAATACATAGTAGCGAAGGACTTTGCAATGCAGCTCTAGTGCAAGGCAAACAGTCGTACTTGTACAAGGAAAAGAGCATTTATCATAGGAACTTCCACCAAAAAGTACAAAATATACATAGTTGGTAGTACTCATATACACAGAACAAAACTTGATGACATATGACATATGTGAAACAAAATTATTTTTCAAACATTGTTCAAATAGTTCAGAAATGCAAACTAGATGTATGGAGCGCTGCCCTATCTGTAGTGAGCATCAGTGCACATTTCACACAGAAAAATGTTGAACGAAGCCACTGTGTCACAAGTTCTATGGAAGTCTTCAAGTGTTGTTTCCATTGAATATATCTCATCCACTTGCACATTATGTATATATGAAACAAGCTGTTGCATTTTCTGCACAATATCAAAGCAATTGATGGTGATTTCACATGCAAATCTTTGAATGGCCCTTGGAGGAGGTCCACCCGAATTCGTAGAGGGAGGTGAGCCAAGTGGAATGTATGATGAGCTACCACTACTGGATATGTCAATGATCTCATCAGGTTGTCCAAGGTTTGCCATTCCTAAATAATAAAAATTTGAGATTGTACCTAGTGTTAACTAATAGCAATACGTAAAAAAAACATTCCAAAGAAACATAAAATAAAGCCTATCTTACATTTAATTAATTCCATATTAACACCTATAAGATATGGAAAAAATGTATAAGAATCTAAGAATTTCTTTATGAAGATTTATTGGAATATTTGACAGAATTAGAGACTAGGGGAATTTTGCATCATAAAGTTGTCTCCTAGATGTAACATACTTCCATGAACTTCAAATAGCTTTCTCCTAGATATAGGTAACATTAGTTTCAAATTTCAAAAACTAAATTTTATTTTCATATTCATTAAAGGAAGATTTATGAGTTAAATATATGCTCACTCTTAATGTTATTTCCAAAATATAAAGATTAAAGATTATTTCCTTATTAATGGTGATTTAGTCAAAAATCAATTTATAATTTTAGATGTATGTTCCTTTATAATGTTATGATCCACTATATAAAGACAAACATGTCCATCATTGAGGACAACTTACCTAAATTTTAAACATATACTCCATACTATTATAATTAACTATAATTTTAAAACAAAGATTATATATCTATCTAATCCAAAAAAAATCTTTGAAAATTTTCTTATAATTTAAATATATAATTTTTCATGAGATCAGTCATATTAGATTTGCAAAGAAATGCTTAAAACGTGCATATCTTCTTGGAACAAAAGCAAGGGAATTCAATCTTTGGTTTTCAAGACTTTCATGAAGTTTTAGAACAGTGCATACCTACTAATTTTGTAGGTGAGTCAAATACAACTACAACCTACATGAAATACCTGAAAGTCCAATAAAAAATAATATGATTTGGTATGAGTTATTTGAATTGTAATTTCAGTTTTGATTTTTTAGTATAAGTTATTTTACTTACAAGAATATTGCCATGAATATTATGCCTGCATGGCACTCACCTTTTTGCTTAAGAAAAAAGAAGAGCATGTTGAAAGTTCTAGACAAAAGCTACAACATGATATGTAGTTCCTTTTTACATCAAAAATATAGAACAGTGATAAAAAAATTTAAACCCAAAATGTCAACAATACCAAGATGAATGCTAATTAATCCAAAGCCATAATTTTAGATATTCAATGCATGAATCAGAAGCATATAACTACTAGCTTTATAACTGAATATTAAAATTGTATCGCAGGTTTTAGTCTGTAGTACTTATTATTAATACCTAAATATATTGTTGGAGACCTCATTCAAAGCACAGACATGGAAGCCAATTCTTTGAACAATATATAGATGAAGGAAGACAAATCATTAGAAATCAAAGAACACCCAATAAGATTTTTTAGTTTGTTTTAAATTACAAATTCAATAAATGAAAGTACAGTTACAAATTCTTGAAATGCTTGCCAATAATTAAACTAGTGGGATTTCTTAAAATGCTTAACATACAATTTGCATATGGTCTTCCCTTCACATTTAATTGAAATTGAAGCGAAGCCTTGAAGCAAGATCTGATTTCACCAGTTAAAGTGGAATTGAAGCCAAACTGTTATTCCAAATTTCCATCTACTAAAACTACAATTAGTGGATTCATCAAGTGCCTGCAAAGTGCAATGGCAGTAAATTCAAGGCATTCAGAGACTGGATATAAGTATGGATCCTCTTTAAATTATAGGAAGTCATAGAAAAGAGATTGAATTGATGAAAAAAAGAAAAGATTTTGAGGCCCCCAAAAAATATACAGATTGATTCTGAAAGTGAAAAAAAACTCAGGATTTAGTCTCAAGTCTTCTTACATGAGTATTTCGGTAAATCTTGGAGCTTTATATCATATTTTCTGCTCACCTATTTGTTGGGTAGGGGATAGGCAAGGGAAGGAAAGAGAATGTTTAATAACATTTAATGCTTGGGAGTTGGCCACAATGGTTGAGCCCCTAGTTTAGTATCTTAACTTCTACAAGTAGTCAAATGCAAAATAAATTAATTTTGTTTGTGCTTTTAATCCAAAATGTATTTATAAGAATCAAAGAATAGTAACACTAATTATTATAAATACTAATAAAGCATGTTTATAGAAATACTAGTATAAAGAATAAAGAGGAGAGTTTTGAGATGAGGTGAGATGTCTAACAATGTCAAAAGATGATTTAGAAGACACAAAAATAAAATGGACAAATCATTTTCCATTGCCTTTTCAAGAAAGTGAAAAACATAATAAGCTCTCAAAAAAAAAAATTCTCACAAACTCATGAAAGAAAATAACTTTTGAAAATATGAGAGTTGCATTCCCAAATCGCATATGCAAAATAAAAAATAAAATGAGAGCTTAAATCAAACAATGATAATGTTACCTAGTTTAAGAAACTTGTGAAGAGATGTCTTTGTGCAAGAAGATGTCTCTACAAGAAACTCTAAATGTGAAAAAAAATATAAGCTTAAAGTATCTACAATGGAGGAAAATCCGAAAAAAGTATAATAAAGCATGCAGACTAAGAAAATAAATCAAATCACAGGGCTAGTAGGCAACCATAACCAAAAATTATTGGTATATGTGACATGTACACTTGAACTTTGAGTGAGAAATTTGTAACCTTATATTGAAGGAAACTTGCAAGTTGTCATTTTTGTTAGAAATATTTTTATACAACCTGTAGCACTGCCCTTTTTTCAGATAAGACAGTTTTAACTTATGTTCTCTTTTGCTTGATTACAATTTTGTTTTTTATCTAGAAATCTGTATTTTTTCCCAACTCCTTAAAGACCAAATCTTCAAATAAATATAATAAGTAACACATAAACAGATAGCAGCAATACTTCCCCATCTTGAATATTATTTAGGGTAACATCTAAATTCACTCATCTTACACAATCCCTTATATGGACCAGACAATGATTATTTATTCCCTAGCAAACTGCAATCACAGAATCCCAATTAGCATTCCCCAAGAATTAGTTATTGGGTATGCAAAATGTGGAAGCATAGAAAAAGCTCATGAACTATTTGACAAAATCCAAAATGTGGAAGCATAGAAAAAGCTCATCAAAAAAATTCACAAAATGGATTTGTTGAAGTCACTTGAAAGGGCTTTCAAAACATTCATGCAAATCCAATTGGTAGGTCTAAAGCCAAATTCTATAACGTTTGCCATCATCCTCCCAACCTGTGCCAAAATGAGAGCTTTCCAACAGGGTATAGAAATCTATAAGCATAAAGGATAGAGAAATTTTGTCAAATGTAGTGGCAACTGCCCTCGTAGACATGTATACAAAATGTGGGAACATAGACAAAGCACATGAACTGTTTGAAAAAATGCATCAAAGAAATGTGGTCTCATGGATTGCAATGATTGCAGGATACACACAAATTGAACTTTTTGAGAAGACTTTAGAAACTTTCAAGCAAATGCAATTGGCAGGTGTTAAGCCAGACTCCATAACCTTTGCCAGCATCCTCCCTGCCTGTGCCAAAATGGGAGCTTTGGAACAGGGTATGGACATCCACCAAAGCATGAAGGATAGAGGGATTTTGTTAGATGTTGTGGTTGCAGCTGGTACTTAAGAGACAAAATAAACAAGGAACCTAAGTAACAGGTAGCACTAGGTGAGTATAGAAAGTGATGAAAAATTGGAACAGCTGAGAATAATTATCTATTTAACAATAGTAAGTATAAGACACATGCTTGCTAGGGTTACAACAAGATGTTATAGATGTCCTCTACTTTTTACGAAGAAAAAATCTATAGATAAATGACCCTAAAGGCATCTCAAGGTGCATTGTAAATAAATGAAAAAACTGTCACAAGGCATAGTTTCAGACCTTTTAACATAAGGCATCCTCAACATATATAATTGCAATGATTTCATCGGCATTTTCATTCATTGGCTTGGTCACCAACAGTTAAAATCCTAACCATTACTGTGATCTTCAAAACAAAACTACTAGAAGACCGTTCAGTCGTAGATGGAAGACACAAGTTACCCAGACATGATCCTAACTACCATGATTTTAAGGATCTTCAAGTAAGATTGCCCAGTTGTAGGTGGAATACAACAATTTGAAAGTATTTCATAGGCAAATTATACAGATTCTTGAGATAATTTATGCATCATTGGGTGCAAGCTAGGAGAAAATCTGTTTGACGATCCAGTAGATGAATTCTATTATGCTTATGATATTGCTATCAGGATTCAACCATGTAGTTTCGAGTCAAACTCATTGACCCATGTTTCATGAGTAGTGGTTCAATAAGAACCCATCTCTCATGATATCGAATGGTCCACTTAGCACTCATTGCATCTAGGTGATGCTCACAGAGGTGAAGCACTGGTCCGTCCCGGGAGGTCACCCATCCCAGTACTGCTCCAGCTCAAGCGCGCTTAACCAAGGAGTTTTCTCCAAGGTTAAGCCCGCTTGAGTTGTTACCCCATTTGCAAAACCTTCAGCAAGTGTTGTACCTTATGAACCATTCATAATAGAGCCCCTTTAGCTCATCAATTGATAAGTAGGAGGTATTTTTCCACAGCGTGTCAAATTATGATATTGCTATCAGGATTCAACCGTGTAGTTTCGAGTCAAACTATTGACCCACCATGAGTAGTGGTTCAACAAGAACCCATCTCTCATGATATCGAATAGTCCACTTAGCATTCATTGCTACTGAAGATGACCAGTTTTCCGCTAAGCCCGCTGAGTTACGTTTCATTGCAAGAAAAGGCACGGAAAGAGAATAGGAAAGTCTTTTACTATCAAGGTAGAGGTGGTTTGATAGCGAAGTCAGCCTGATGATATTGTTGTCAGATAGTTTCGGAAGTCAACCATTGGACTCCATAAAACATGATGGTAACACGAAGCGAACTCATCTCTCATGATATCGGTCGGTGAACATTCTTAGCATTATTGCAGTGATGTTTCACAGGTGAAAGATTATTCGTCTTAGGTCACGACCTAAGATATCTATTCGCCGCCAAGCTAACAGGAGTTTCCAAGCCCGCTGAGTTGTTACCATTTGCAAACCTTCAACAAGTGTTGCACCTATGAACCATACATCAATAGATATTTTTCCACGAGTCAAATTAGCGGATATTGCTATCGTGAATGTTCGCAGTTTCTCGAGTCAAACTCATTGACCCATGTTTCATGAGTAGTGGTTCAACAAGAACCCATCTCTCATGATATCGAATGGTCCACTTAGCACTCATTGCATCTAGGTGATGCTCACAGAGAGAATGAGTTTGACTCGAAACTACATGGGTTCTTGTTGAACCACTACTCATGAAACATGGGTCCATGAGTTTGACTCGAAACTACACGGTTGAATCCTGATAGCAATATCATAATTTGACTCGTTGTGGAAAAATACCTCCTACTTACCAATTGATGAGCTAAATGGGCTCTATTATCGATGGTTCATAAGGTACAACACTTGCTGAAGGTTTTGCAAATGGGGTAACAACTCAAGCGGGCTTAACCTTGGAGAAAATTTCTTGGTTAGGCACGCTTGAGCTGGAGCAGTATTGGGATGGGTGACCTCCCGGGACGGACCAATGCTTCACCTCTGTGAGCATCACCTAGATGCAATGAGTGCTAAGTGGACCATTCGATATCATGAGAGATGGGTTCTTGTTGAACCACTACTCATGAAACATGGGTCAATGAGTTTGACTCGAAACTACACGGTTGAATCCTGATAGCAATATCATAATTTGACACGCTGTGGAAAAATACCTCCTACTTATCAATTGATGAGCTAAAGGGGCTCTATTATGAATGGTTCATAAGGCACAACACTTGCTGAAGGTTTTGCAAATGGGGTAACAACTCAAGCGGGCTTAACCTTGGAGAAAACTCCTGGTTAAGCGCGCTTGAGCTGGAGCATACTGGATGGGTGACCTCCCGGACGGACCAGTGCTTCACCTCTGTGAGCATCACCTAGATGCAATGAGTGCTAAGTGGACCATTCGATATCATGAGAGATGGGTTCTTGTTGAACCACTACTCATGAAACATGGGTCAATGAGTTTGAATCGAAACTACACGGTTGAATCCTGATAGCAATATCATAATTTGACTCGCTGTGGAAAAATACCTCCTACTTATCTATTATGCTTATCAAAACATGTGCATATAAATTAGTGAAGAAATTCATTAATACTGTGAGTGATTGAAAAAAAGAAGCAAATTACACCTATGCAGATACAACTTTTGGCAACAAAGCAAAAAAGTTAGTAGTTTGGTATCACAACTTGGAGTATGGTCCACTATTTTGCTTGTGAAAGATACACACATGAAAGTCAGCTCAATGGATCAAAACAAGTACTAAATAAAGCTTCAATTGGGAGTAGAAAAACCAGAGGGTATTTGACATTTATATTAATAATGAAATTGTAGAAGAAGCTACAGAAAACCCAACAGAGGAAAGAAAAAACTTACAAATTGATTCACTGTATCTCTGTAACTCCAAAGCACTATATCTCTGTAACACAATAGCACAGTCTATTTATAAGCGGAGGTTAGATTGAGAAATTAATTTGCACGGTAGTGTTTGGACGGTGGCGTATTTGCAGTGTTTTTGCATTTAATGAGGGCATGATGATAAGCTAGAAACCTCTACTTCTCTCCAACACCTATACCACTAACATTGACAGCCAGGCTCCCTACCATTTGTGTTTGTGTCAGTTGTTTAGCTTGGTCTTGGCTCCTACTGGCCATTATACCTGTTCACTAAAAGCATAACCACACTGTTACCTCATAGAAGGAAAGGACACTATGTGTACTTCTAGCGCACAAAAGCTAAAGCAGCAGAGGCCAGGGTAAGCTGCATCTCTCACTTCTCCACCGACGTCCATGTAGTGTAATGATAGGTCCCAGTAAAGCAGATCGCCTCAAGAATCAACAGCTGGAAGAGGTATAGATTTCTTCATAGCCTTTAAGCATAGCGCTCCAACATTCATTAAACAGTGGAGTGTAATTGCAGTGTCATGAGCTTTCTTCAAAATATTTGCAGAATGCATATCTTGTAATCAATTCATAGCAAGGCGTGCATTGATGAGAAATTATTTGGAAGGGGCAAACCAAATCTGTAAACATGAAAACATTGATGAGAAAATATTCTGAGCGGGAAAATAAAATCTGTAAACATCAGTAATTAGGTAAATCATTAATTGAGTGAATCATTCTCAATCTCCCCATCGGCGGTGACCCTGAAAAAACTCAAAAACAGAGCATCAAAGAATGGTTTGTCGTCGGCCTGACATGGTTTACAGGTACAAGTAAATGGTTTTGCAGGTGTGAGACAGGTATGCCAGGCTCTTGTGGACTGGCGAGTCCACAATAAGAAGCCTATCGGCTAAATTATCACCTAAAATTAATGAATAGCAGTAGTTGCTTATATAGTACACATCTAAGGACCAATTTATTGCAGATGGTTCCCAATGGATATCCTTTTATTTACATAGGTAATTAGTTTACAGAATAAATATGCCTTCTAACCAACAACCAAATGTACAATAGTATGAAACAAATATGTCTACTAACAAACCACCACATCTAAAAACCAATTCTACAGAAAGTTAGAAAATCCCTAGCATAGACAGACACAAAATTTATTCTCCCTCGACAAAAATAGCAATCAAAGTAAATCCATCATAATACTAGACATAATGGCAGTTGGACATAAAAACCTAAACCCCATCCTGCGATGCATGAACATCATCCCCACCAAGAGCTCTGTTGTCACGATCCTCATCAAATCCTTATGGTTCCTCAACTTATTTATTACACCATTCACATCCTTCCATCAAACATTTTCATTTATGTTGAATATACCACCAACACAGTAGAACATAAAAGATAATTAAATAAGAGCCACAAGATAGAGCATGATTAGATCAGGATACACCTCCAGTGGCTCTGATTTCATTGGAAAATTAGGAAAGTACATTGTCTAGATATTCTTGTGCTTTCAATTCATTGTTTCCATTCTAACTCCAACACACTGAAGAATTTGAATGACTGTTGATATTGTCTACGAGAGTCACCCAATTTGTCTGTCACTCCTCTGCCCAGCATAGGCCTACTTGTATTTGTATCAATATCTACTTTGCTCAAAACAACCATTTTGGAGGTCATTCCAACACTCTGCATCAATTTCTATTGCATCCTTAAATGAAAAACTGTACCAAGTCCAGCACTGGAGGGGAAGTTTCCCGTAGCAACCAACCATTCAGGATAAAATTTGAGAACTATTGTTGAGAAATTTCCTCAACTTGGTGGCTGGATTCCTCAGTTGGATTTCTACCTCTCACAGAAACAAACAAGAATTGTAACATCACCAATAAAGAGAATAAACAGACTTATTTTGCCTTGATATCAATTTCTCTCTTTTAAAAGGAACAAGAAACACGAATAGCCACAAGTTCTATAAAATATATGTTTATCACAACTAATAATACAAAATCAACATCCTGCATAGAGATTCTGTGAGGACATTTAACAAAGCAATAAGAGAAACTTTCCATGCAGTCTAGGAAAATGAACAATTAAAATAAATCATATTTGATAGATTCAACACCACCACAACCGACAAGCACCACCTGACATCCCACACCAAAGCCTTAAACCTCCCATCAAGAAGTTCTAATATGACAAAAATGATCTGAAGCAAGAGAATTTCTGGAAAAAGACTCTGAATTTAGTTTGATCAACATTTTAGATCACACTCTGTGATGGTGTGTGATTCAAAATGTCGATACAAACTAACATTATTTTTCCAAAAAAAATCTCACGCTTCAGGGGAAAACCTCATTGCACGGAGTCTTTTGAGGCTCAATGCAAAGAGGTCACAAAATAGCAAACCTATGGGACCATCTTCTAAGAGGTCAACAACAAACTGCTTTTGACTCAAACCAGAAAAATAAATCTATAGATGAAACCAAAAAAAAAATCATGGAGTCGTTCAGAACAAGTTTACAATAAAGGAGGGCCCTCAATCTAATTTAACATTATCCCTATTTTTGTCGTCTTAGTTTATGCCACAAGATCCTTTTTTCCATCACCATAGATACCGGCAAAAGCTTTCATTCCAATGGTACTTTGTCAAAATAATTTATGTATGTTTTGAATGGATATAGAATTAGCATTACAAAGAATGCTAAAGAGTAAATTAGTTTAGGCACATCATTTAACAATTGTAAAACCATATATAAAATTATTTATAACATATCCAATAATATACATGATTACACTATAGAAAAAAGCAAATATCAGAACAAAGCCTATTTGAAGAAAATTATAAGTTGTCGAATTGGGTACTGTTATCACGTGAAATCGCGCCCTACTGAACATAGCATTACAAAGAATGCTAGAGAGTAAATTAGTTTAGGCACATCACTTAACAATTGTAAAACCATATATAAAATTATTTATAACATATCCAATAATATACATGATTACACTACAGAAAAAAGCTGATATCAGAACAAAGCGTATTTGAAGAAAATTATAAGTTGCCAAATTGGGTACTATTGTCACATGAAATCGCACCCTGCTGAACACAGCTATCCAATGGCACCATGGAAACAACCTCAAGGTGTGGGACCCTTGCATGTTCAAGGTCAAATCTCCGAAGAAAGCCAGCTTCCTCTTTCAATCCAAGTGCAATGTGCTGGTCCAACCCAACACATGAAATCCTACTACTAACCTACTCTAACAGCTCATAGCTCACAGGGGTAAAGGGAGAGGGAAGAATGCATAAAAGGGAAATGGAGGTGATATGCCAAGACAAAATTGTTTCTTTTTGACTAAGGTTGCACAGTACATCAAGGAAAGGGGACCAAAGGACTCACACAGTTCTCTGTTTGATCGATTCCCAAAGGCAAACACGGAGGTTAGGGTTTGACAAGGTGTTGGAAGGAAAAGGAGATTCACAAACAACAACTGTAAACAATTTAACACAACATATATGTATGGAAAAAGATAAACAAGCACTCAGATATGAAGGTAATGAAACTTACACAACATAAACAAGGTGAGAAGAGGCCAATGGTTGACTTCATTAATGTAAAGGCATAGAACCAATTTTTATGGTTGCATAATGCAAAGTGCAAAGTCTACCAAAGAAAAACCCTAAAGGAGCTAGAGGAAGAACCCTTAGAAAAAATACAAATCTTGCCTTTATAGATTAGGCATAACTTAGACAACCACTGACCAAACCCTAACCTAGCTAGGGTTAGTAATGAAGTTTGTGTGTGAAAGGATGGAACCCTCCCATGAAATCAACAATCTGGGCATGGATTCATCAGAAAGGACAATAATCAACAATAAATGAGCATGGGTGCCCATAAGATCATTTGTATAAGTCAACGAGTGCAATATATGATGCCCTTGGAGCCTCGAAATCGAAACAAGTAGCTAAAATGAGCAATAACGACACCATCTAGAAAATATGCCACATTTGTTGAATTGTCAAGCCTTCGGGCCCAAAAGAATGATTATGAATTAAATGGTCCACAACCATGAAAAAGCATCTTCGTCGCAAGTCACGCGTCGGGCCTACAACATACCTCATGCTTCATTGACATTGGACCTTCAAGGATTGAGCTTCAGGCGTTCCGCATACCACATGCACAAGAAAGGAGGGAAGAAAGCCAAAAGAGCGAAGTCTAAAGTCCAAAAGGTTGCCTTTGTTAGGCGTAGGAGGTCAAGGAGAAGACCTACATCTTATCGCAAAGATAAGACAAGGAGAAAGAGGGAGTCCCAATACCCGACACCCAAAAGACCAAGACTTAGTCAAATCTTTCGAAGGAAGCCATCAGGGATCAAGGGTCAAGAAGAAGACAGCGCAATGCAGTGTGAAAGGAGGTAAGAGCAAAGCCTGACGCCCAACATCCAAAAGATTCAGACTTAGCCAAATCCTTTGAAGGGAACGCCGAAAATCAGGGGGTAGGAACAAGGAAGGTGAAAAATTGAAGGCCTAATCATCAAAAGCCGAAGAGAGATTTTGAGAATCGAGGGGAAGGCATAAGAGGGAAGGTCAAAGCTCAAGGTCCACAAATTCAAGACTTAGGAAAATCTCGAAGGATCCATCAAAAATTAGGGATCATAGAAAGGGCTTGCTAAGGAAGAAAATAAGGCAAGAGGGAAGTGAGAAGCCCAACATCCGAAAGTTCGCCATCGAATGTCGAGGGTCAAGTGGAATGCCTATGCGCTAAGAAGAAAGGAAGCAAAGGAGGAAGGAGATAGAGGGAAAGCCTAACACTCAACCGATCGAGACTTAGGCAATTTGAAAAGGCCTAATCGAGGATTAGGGGTTGGAGGTAAGGCCTAAGGCTTACCAAAAGGGAGCGATAAGAGTTGGAGGTTAAAGCCAATAGCTGAAACCTAAAAGTGTTAGAAAGAAAAGGGGGAAGAAGAAGCAAAATAGGAGCGGAATCGATGGAGAAAGCATGCCAAAAGAGATGTATGCAAAAACCCGAAAGCTTGAAACACCAAGACTTAGCTGCTTTTAGGACCCCTTCAAAGAAAATTCATGCAAGATGGCCCATACAAAATCTCTCGAATCAGTTATCAATGATGGGTCATCTAAAGGTGGCATGAAATGACAACAGGTACGAGTACAATTTTGTCGTGAGGGGGGGGGGGAGGGGGGTACATTTGGGTATGCAAAAAAATTATAAAAATCATAAATATATAATAATATTACTATTGTTATATTACTATATATAATATTAAAAATAAATTATTAATATAAAGTCAATTTATAGTTACTTAAATATAAGTCTATAACCTATAATTATATTAATATAATAATAAATAATTTAATATTTACACCTATTATAATAAATTTTAAATATAAGTTAAATTATAATATTATATATTTAATATTAATAAATATGTATATATAATAATTATATTATTATGTTACTATGCAGACATGTTTATAAATAAGAATTATAGTTTATAATTATGAAGTTATATGGGATTGTACAATATTTTTACGTTTTATAAAAACTAGCACTTGCACCAATGAGGTGCAATACTTATGCCGATAGGTTGTTCCTCCACATGATCCCTGGAGAAGAAACAAAACCGAAAAAAAGGGGTTTGCATTCAGTAGAAGAAATTTTGAATCAACTTTATAAGGACAATTTGATTAGTGAAATGGAAAACCCTTAAATTAGTAGAGAGAGAATGTAAGCCTTCAAAGGTTACAAACCTACTTTCAAATATTCTTGCAAGACGTTCAACTTTTTCCTTCTCTACATTTTTATGTTCCTTGATCTTTCTACTCTTGTTCACCCATGATAAAATTTCTGATCCACCTTCTGACTTCTACTTAATTCTTTCCTCCCTCGGTCTTCAAAACATTAAAATGCTATTACTAAAATATTATGTTTTTTAAAATACTTGTAACATGCTTCTCAAAACAATAATAATTTGTATTATATCATAAACAAAAGGCAATGTCAATTAAAATGCTTGTAACATGCTTCTCTGAATAATAATAATTTTTATTATATCATAAACAAAAGGCAATGTCAAGTAGTACTCCAAAATATTGCTTATTTCATGGAACTAATGAAAACCATTGTTCTAAGGAAGATAAAGTTATATATCATGTATCAAATAATAGCAATGGAGATTTAGAGTATCATGGACTGAATGAAATGGAAAGAAAGTGAAGTAGCAGAGACTACTTTAAAGCAAGATGCAATGGCAAAGAACTATTACTTACTTTCCAATCTTTTCTTCTAGCTTTGTTGTTGACAAGATATGACCATCTGGTTCTCTTCTAATCATTTCTTCATTGTCCCTTTCCTTGTTCTTCTCTTTCTCCTTTGCATTATCACCACTCCTGGTTTCTGTCTGTTTAGATTTTCCTCCATTTTTCTCTCTTTATCCTTTGCTTTTGACCTCTCCTCTTCTCTTTCTTTATCTTTGTTAGATTCTCTATCTCTATCTCTATCTCTAGTCCTCTCCTTTACTTTGTCCTTGCCCTTGTCCCTATCTCTATCCCTAGTTCACTCCCTCTCTCTGTCTTTCTCCCTATCCCTATCCTTATCTCTTGTTTATCCCCGTCCTTCTCTCACTCCTTATCTCTATCTTTCTCCTTTTCACTTTCTTTTTCTCTTTCTCTATCCTTTCCCTTATCTCTCAGCTTATCCTTGTCTTTATCTCACCTCCTTATCCCTATCTTTCTGCTTTTCTCTTTCCTTCTCTCATTCTCTATCCCCAACCCTGTCTCTCAGTCTATCCCTTTCCTTCTCTCTCCCTTCCTTGTCCCTATCTTTCTCCTTTTCTCTATCCCTTTCCCCTTCTCTATCCATGTCCTTGTATTTGTGTTTATCCTTATCCTTCTCTCTCCCTTCCCTATCTCTATCTTTCTCCTTCTCCCTTTCTCGATCATTCTCTCTGTCCCTCTCCTTTCTATCCCTTGGAATTTGTAGATCTCTATCAACTTCAATATTTTGTTTTCTCTCCTTTGTTCTCTCTTGTTTTCCTACCCTAACCGTATCCCTAATTAATTCCTAATTGAATCTTAACCCTTACCATAATTGTAACCCTAACCCTAATCCTAGATCCCTTATCCTAATTGAACATCAATTGAACCCTAACCACCCTAATTGAATATTAGTCCTAATTAAATCCTAACCCTCACACTAATTAATCATATAAAACTGACCCTAACCCTTACACAAACCCTAACACTAATCTTGATTTGTAACTCCTAACTCTAACCCTAATATAAATCTAACCCTAGTTCTAATGCTAATTCAATGCAAACCCTTTAAACCTAGGATTTATATTAAAACCCTAACCCTAACCCTATTAAAATTCAACCTTAATTAAGCTTGAACCCTAACTCTAAGCCTAACATATTGAATCTTAACCCTAATTGAACCCAAACCACAATCCAAACCCTAATTGAACCCTAAGGTCCCAATGCTAAACCCAAGCTTTATTTTAGAACCCTAACCCTAACTAAACCTTGACCTAACTTTAATCCTAGTTATAACCCTAATTGGCCTCTAATTGAATCCTAATTGAAGCTTAATCCTAACTGATCCCTAACCATAACCCTATCCCTAATTCAATCCTAATCCTAATTAATCCTTAACCCTAACCCTAATTGTCATCTTAATCTATCTTTAATCACCTAAACCCTCCAAGCTTTATCTTAGAATTTTTATTGAACCCTAACCTAATTTAATCCTAATCATCCATCTCTCTCTCTCTCTATATATATATATATCCATCTCTCTCTAATATACACATATATCCTAATTTAATACATTTGTACCTCTCTCTATATATATCTCCCTCTCTCTACCTCTCTATATAACTTCCTAAATCTTTCTATCCCTCCATAGATCTCCCTCTCTGTCTCCCCCTCTTTATATCTCTATTTCTCTCTCCCTCTCTCTCCATATCCATCATCTCTATCTCTATCTTCCTTTCTACCTCTCCCTATCTCTATCTCCTTACCCCTCTCAATATCTCTCCCTCACTCTCACACACACTCCCTATTTCTCCCTCCCTATATTTATCTCTATATATATATTAGCTAAGATTTTCAAAGTCTTGGCTTTGCAACATTGCCAAGCAGAACACTTGGGGGGGGAGGGGGGAGGCAAGGGCGCTTTTGTGATTCAAAATGAAAATTTGAAATTGATTTGAATTTCCTGTTGTTCTATTGGTTGCATTATTATAGCCGCTTCTCTTGCAGACTTCAGTTAGGCATGTGATTATCTATACCCTCATGCTTTGATTGAAGTCCATACCTTGTTCCAATGCTCTCATTTTGCACAGGCGGGAACAATGCTGGCAAAGGTTGTTAAGTCAAGTATTTCACCTGCCAATTGCATTTGCGTGAATGTGTCTAGAGCCCATTCAACAAATCCATTTTGTGCAAAGCTTGCAATCATTGCATACCCCACGACAACATTTCTTTGAAGCATTCTATCAAAGAGTTTGTGCGCCTTGTCTTTGCCTCCGCATTTGTCAAAGTTCGCATGCCTTGTCCTTGCCTTCGCATTTTTCAAGCATTTCTTTAAAGCATTTTGTCAAACAGTTCACATGCCTTGTCTCTACCATCGCACTTTAAAACGACATGACAGGGACATTTTGCTGGCCAGCCGGAATAGTTCGTGGGTTCCCGCCGGCATCTGACTGTTGGAGATGTTGGTGGGGTTCCCCCGCATAGAATAGCCCAAGGATTAAATTTGATGGTCGACTTTCCCTGTCAACAAATTTTTTAATGACGGTTATCTATTCAAGGGTGCCCTTAAAACATTATGATATACCTTGGTGTATGTAAAATTATATATAAATCAAACATATATATCATTATAATTCTATATAAATTTTGACAGTCTATCCAAAATATCTCCTTTTATCTGATACAATCTTCTTAAAATTTTGATTGTATTCTATGGCAAAAATCTCTAAATACGGTCATACGGCCATCAAATTTAAGCCCTGGAATAGCCTATCGACTAATTAGTTTTTTAGGCGATAAGGCTTTCCTTTTGGCTTTCAGAAAGTTTGTCGAATGTCGGGCATCGGGAAAATAAAAAAAGTTCCACGTGGCTATTGAAGAAGTATCTTTCGGAAAATGCATTGCAATAATGAGAATTGACTCAGCAAGTGGATAAGCATGAGCAGTTTCCCCATTTTGAGGAGGAATTTGACTGGACGTTTTGCTTCACTTACAGTAATATTGCGGCCAAATGTTTTCCTAGAACAGCGTGTCACTGGCGACTGACATTAATCTCCAAGAATGGTGCAGGTACAAGTTGATATATGATCGCCCTTATTGCCGAATTCAAGGAAAATTGTTTGATCTCTACCATCGCACTTTAAAACGATGTGACAGGGACGTTTTGTTGGCCAGTCGGAATAGTTCATGGGTTCCCACCGGCATCTGACTGTAGGAAATGCCGGTGGGGTTCCCCCACATAGAATAGCCTATGGGCTAATAAAAAATGTAAATTAAAGTTTAAACTATTAAAAATAAATCAATGTAAATTTAAACAACAAAGAACAACAATTTTAAAAAAATAAATAAATAAATGATTGAACTTTTTTTTCAAAGAAATATTAACTTTGAACCGAGGAAAATAGATTCCCTACCTGGCCAACTGAGGGCACCAAAAACCCTTCTAATCGCGTCCAGACCGCAACAAATCTGCCTTGCCACGTCCAGTCCGCGACAAATCATGCTGAAATGGCTTTCTTTTGCAGTAGACGGCAGCAAAATGGTTTATTTTTGTAGTCAACAGCAGTGAAATGCAGGAGACAAACAAACACGAGCAAAATGAATTGTTACGATTTACGGTTATGACTTCTTATTTTTCATGAAAAAAGTGAAAAAAAAAAAAAACTTTTTAACTCTGCCAAATGCTTTGGAATCGCCTCAGAATCACATCACTGTTGGAAACATCGGGATTCGTCCAGTAAATGCGGAAACATTTCAAGTGCAAAATCCTGAACCCTGTCCAATTCCGCAAGAATTCCAGGATGTACAAAAATCCAGGACATACTGTACCCAGAATCGGCAGTGAAATGAGGCAATTCAATAACTTAGGAAGAAATGAAAGGGCAACTCATGACCTAGCATTGAGTCAATACACAGTATCCCTTGTAGTGCAGTAACTAGGGATCCTTCGAATACAAGTTGCTATGTACACTGAAATATCGAATTAGAGATTTCCAATCTATTAGTCAAAATGTACCATATATACTATTTTCCTTGTCACTTGAAATGCAGGACTTCTACTCCATATAAACCTTCATGAACATAACGAAAAATAACAGACTCAACTCCACATCAGCTACACCGTTAATGTTAAACCAGTCAAATGGAACAGCAGCAATAGGAGTTGGGACAACATTTTAAATTACTTTATGAGAATAAATGATAATGGTTCGCCAGAAGATGTGGGTATAGGGATGGAACAAGATCCTCATCTCTGTGTTGGATTCTCCTGGCGACTTACAAATCAACAAGTGCTTTGCCAGATATAAGCATTGAAAAACACACAGACCAATTTCAGAGGAGCAAAGACACACCGTCAGCCAGTTTAAGGTACTAAGAATGCACTTTCAAAACATATACTTTATTTGAATACCAGAAAACCAAACTAAATTATCAAAAATCGCTGAATATTTTGCAGGCTCTGGGGTAACTGGAATCCTTTCTAGAACATTGCACATTTCTTCAATTTAATCAGTCAAACCAACCACCAAAATCCATAAAAATGAATGTTAATCATACTAAAGAAAATTGGAATTGGATTGGATTCAGCAAAGGTCATTTCAAGCGTTATCTCCCACTGACAAAAAAATTAGCAAAAACTTGGAAAATGATATTTTCATCAATCAAATCAAAATTTACACAAAATCTGATCTAATTCACTGAAAATGAGTCCTTGCTGTAAAAACTGTTTTTCCTAATGGGTGCTGCAAAGCAGAATATTAGATGTTAAAACATAGGAAAGGAGGGGAAGATTACTAGCTTTAAGATCATATTTTCCTCCTTTTTGGGTATCTATTATTGAGTGGCAGCTAATTCAGCCGGACTCGCTAGGGCTCCCTTGGCTCAGGAATCAACAAGTTTTGTCAAGTCCCACAGAACATCATTTCTATGATATGCATCAATATGGCTTCATACATGTCACAAATAATACATCTGCAATAAACAGTTATCCAATCTAAATATATTTATTAAGACCAAATTATCGTCATCGGTCCAAAATTTGCAATTTTGCATGACCTGTAACAAGCATTGAAAATAGAAAACTACAGTTCTGCTCAGACACAAGACATCTAAATGAATAGATTCCAATAGTAGCTTGCATTTGAGACTAGGATTTCAATGCATGCATTAAGGTTATCAATACTAAATTACTAATGTTTCAATGGTTAGAAATCAGACACAGAAGTTGAGGAAATGTTAATAAGTGTCTTGATGGTTACAGTCCAGGAGCAATTTGGCATGCAAATTGTACAACATGAATTATAATACTCTACGTTGTTGCAATGTGGTCATTTTTCCCTTTCTGCCATGTTTTTCTATGATAATAACTATAAGTGTTAAGAACCATACAGGATTCTAGCATACCAGTGAATGGACATATATTTAGTAACCCAAGACAATAGTGAATAAGAGATGTTTATGGGAAAACAAGGAACATCAGCAAAGTCTGTAGATGGTAGTTATACAAAGATACGAGGATGTAATATCCTCTTTCCTCAGATCTAGGGTTTTCTGGTTAGTTCAATTTACCCCAACAAAAGTAACTCAATTAAACAAACTGCTGTCTATAAAGTGTACACTATCAAAAACCCTTTCTGATTACTGGTAAATATGCACAGTTCATAAACACATGCAAATATAAAATGCACATGTACAATTCCAAATCTGAATATTTAGCAATAACACTTACATTTTTAACAAAATGGGGTTCACATACAAGCTGTGACAGCAAAAGAGGATCTGGTGCGACCTGATGCAGAGAACAGCAGGCCCAGATCACCCAGTTTGATCAACTCTAATACCCTGAAACCTGCAGCAACTGGCAGCAAAGGCATGTGATGGTGGAAGGAGTAAATTGCTGGCCTGGTGGTCAGTGCTGGCTCCTGTGGGTTTATTTCGCCCTTCCAAAGACTTTTCTCATGCCCTCCAGCACTATTGAGGTCTGAAAACCCTAGGTGCTGTCCCAAAAAGGGTACCCAAGTCCACAACCCTAGGCAGAACTTCAGCAGATGCTGTTCAAACCAGCAACCTAGGTGCAGCTCCAGTGTATGCCTCTGAATATAGATGAAACTCGTCTCCTTTCCCAGTGTGTAAGCTGATGTGAAACCCTACCGGCAGCACAACTTGGAAAATAATTCCAAAGTCATGTCAACTTCAAGATGATAGCGCTCAGCCTGCAAAACACACTCTTAAGGCACGGTCCCATGGAAGGGGGCTTCCTAAAAATCCGGGGCAGAATCTGCTTAAATTTTTAGCAGAATATTTTGAAGCTTCAAAATTTAAGCAGGCTGGTGGTGGAATGGAATGCTGTGAATAAAAAATTAATAAATAAGCATCATTTTCCTCCAAAAGTGGCAGGAAAGTACTCTTAAGCAGGTGGGGCAATTTCTAGCCCCACCCCAATCTCACCAGCTGAAATTTTCAGCCACCTGCTTGTTTGGACTGAAAAAGATTCCATTTAATCCTATAGCACAATTTTTTTTTCCCATGAGACCACCCGCTTTGAAAATAGGAGCCCAAGCCCTCCATGGGACCACTCAGTTATACCAGCTTGTGTAGGGGCCCAGGGCCCAAAATTTTAATTTATATTTAAATTTAACTTTAGTTATTATTATTTATTTATTTATTTTATTTTTATTTGTATTTAAAATATTTAATAGGGGTGATTAAAAACATCTTTTAGGATTGCTGGGCCAACCGAGCTAGGGTAGGGATATGACACAGAAATACAAGAAAACAACTAAGTATTTGTGATATTTATTAATTTATATCAGGATTCAACTGCATAGTTTTTGAGTAAAACTCAGTGACCCATATTTCATGAGTACTGATTCACAATTTCACACAAACCCAGCTCTCATGAGAATGAATAGTCCACTGAGCACTCATTGCATCTAGGTGAGTCAAACTAACTATTATACCAATGTCAGACAAGGGGAAATGTAATCAGGATTCAGAACTACAAAGTATGCTTTCTGTCTAGAACTATTGCATGCATTTTTAGTAAACTAGATCAGTTTCCATGAGAGTTCCACAAGAGGTTCAACGAATCTCAGGCAGCGCTGAGAACCCAGCAAGAATCCATAGAAGAAAAGGTTAGAAAACTTTAATTTACTATCCTGGGTGAACATGGGAATGGCAATTTCAGTTACTTAAAAAACATGTTAATAACCATAGCAGTAATGCGTAAGTCCAGAATTTTTCTTTCATGTAATTATGGCCCTCTCAATTGGGAGTAAGCGCATCTCAGTATCACAACCAATTAAGCATAAATCAGGAAATCATAGCGATATGTCTTCAGGGCTTTATCAGAATGGCCACTGAGATTCCCTCTGTATTTTGAGAAAGAAAGCATACTTACCTAATGGTTCCGTGGATTGACTGGAGCAATTTTCTCAGCTGGCAGAGCTGACAAAATTTAGGAGTAAATTTCAGAGATTTGATCACATGTGAAACAAATTTGCTTTTACTGCTATAGTTTACTATGCATCTGCACGAGAAAATCTGATAGATCACATCTTTAAAGAAAAAACAGCATGAACTGGATGCTTCTGTTTGATTAATATACATGGGAACTACAAAATTCTATAACCCCACAGCAGGCAGCAGCTCAAATTTCAAATCCTCCCACTACACCCACTCCCCCCCCCTCCAAAAAAAAGAAGCAGACACTCCACATTCTCAGATAAAAATTATATTTTGCAGTTTTTAATAAAGACATCCTATGAGATCACTTGCCAAGTAAAAACAGGAGCAGCCGTATGTAACACTCACAGAAGTAGCATATTTCCTAAATCAAATAAGCACCAAAATGCCTGCAGTCAATGATGCAAAGTTGCAAACACATTCAACATGTTAAAAAGTTGCTAGCAATAGTTTCACCATAAGACCGGGCAGAGATTTAGTTTAAACAAAACAGCCATTAATACTCCAATCTCTAGACTGCAACTCCAGCTGGGGCATTATAATAGAACAGATGCAAAAATGCTAAAGAAGCATGTCAAAGTAGAAGCATATGAAATGAAAATCTTCTACATGTTGCACTTTTTGCTTTGATGTTTGTAAATTTCCATAATAACCTACATTTAATAGAGCATAGAACCAAAAAACAATCATGGAATTCCCTAGAACAAACCAGAATATTCATGAAGGTATATATAGCACACAGAATCTAAAAACCTTTCCCTTCATGAATGAAATTAAACAGGAGACCTGCTATAAAAGATACAAAATATATTTATAGCTGCTAGTTGCAAAAATACGAAACATAACTCTCATCCTACAAGATGTTCATATCATATTACAAATAAGGCATCATTTTACTCTATGAACATAATCAGAGGCTTTAAAAATAAATTTACTGTCAGCCTTGATAAGCAAAATTAAAACGAAAATTGAATGCAAAAACCTGTTCATAATAATAAAAACAAGCCTTTTATCATAAGTTACAGACAAGTGTGAGCTACCAAATTACCAACCCTTCAATATAATGTCAGTTGCAATCTGATACTACAACATTCTGACATAGCAATCCAAGAAATCTAATGATGGCAAAGCTTTGCCAAGCATAGTTGGTACTCTTCTCGCAATAAAGCTAAATGTTTGGAAGCATAATAATAAAAACAAGCCTTTTAACATTAGTTACAGAAACCCACAAGTACGAGCTACCAAGTACCAAGTTACCGACTATTCAATCTAAATAAGGTCAGTTGCAATCTGATACTACAACAATCTGACATAGCAATCCAAGAAATCTACTTATGGGAAAGCTTTGCCAAACGTAGTTGGTACTCTTCTTGCAATAATGCTAAATGTTTCGAAGCATAATAATAAAAACAAGCCTTTTATCATAAGTTACAGAAATCCACAAGTACGAGCTACCACGTTACCAACCATTCAATCTAAATAAGGTCAGTTGCAATCTGATACTACAACATTCTGACATAGCTATGCAAGAAAAAATCTACTTATGGCGAAGCTTTGCCAAGCGTAGTATGGTACTCTTCTTGCAATAATGCTTAAAAGCATAATAATAGAAACAAGCCTTTTATCATAAGTTACAAAAATCCACAAGTACAAGCTACCAAGTTACAAACCATTCAATCTAAATAAGGCCAATTGCAATCTCATACTACAACATTCTGACATAGCAATGCAAGAAATCTACTTCTCACGAAGCTTTGCCATGCGTAGTTGGTACTCTTCTTGTAATAATGCTAAATGTTTGGAAGCAGCTTCCATCTCAATAAGCTGCTGTGTTTGCCACTTCTGATCAAGCATTTCAACTTCTGTGTCGCTCAGTGTTGGCAGTTCCCTTGCAGAAGAAAATCCTTTAATCATTGAAAAATCAATGCCAGTGGTTCTCGCTGTGCTTGAAGAACCTTGAAGTTCTTTCTTTACCATATTCACAATCTCATACTTGAACCCATCAAGAATGTCCAGCAACTGACTCTTGAATATGCTCAAGTTCTCTTTGCACAGTTGATCAAACTGCTGGTGTTGATCAGCGAATGAGGTTCCATTTACCATGCCATTAGAAACATGTTGCACCACATTCTCCTCATTGTTTGGTAGATTAGTGGTCGCAATCCTCCTACTTCCATTTGACCTGTCACTAGAAACATGCGGTGTCAAATTTTCCCTCACAATTGTGGTTGCTGTTCTTCTGCTTCCATGGGCCAATCTAGAAGCATCATTAGGTGTCAAATTCCCCCTAGCATCATGATGACCTGCAGCTGCAACCCTCCTCTTGTCAGACAGTCCCTCAGCAACATGCTGCCTTGAATTCTCCCCAGCATCATAATGACCCGCAGTACCAACCCTCTTTCTTCCCTTCGACCCATCATTCGAAACATGCTGTATTGAATTATCTCTAACATTCGACTGTTTCCGTGCAGCATTTGTATGCTGTAGTGCTGAATTCTCCTTATCACTCGATTCATTTTCACTCTCCTCATCCTCCTCAGAAGAATCCTTCTCTTCTCCCACATTATCCTCAGAAGAATCTTTCTCTTCTCCCACCTTCTCCTCGCTTCTCTGTGTGCCTGTGCCTGTGCCTGAAACCCTGTTTCGCACACTTTCAGCGATATGTGAAGTCCCCTTCTCCTTCTTCTTAGTCTTCGTCTTTTTCAATGCGTCGTGCTGTGCCAAATTCACATTGTCATTTTGCTCACCTTGATCATGCCCCTCCCCTTCTTCATCATCGCTTTCATCTTCGTCTTCCTCCTCTTCTCCCTCCTGCTCCTTTACAGCCATGTCCACAACTCCATTTCTGTTCCTTTTCGCCTCTTCTCTCTCTCCCCCTAGATCCACCACAACAACCTTCTTCTTCTCCTCCGCTCTTGCATTACCTCCCTTACCCGCTTTCTCACTACCAACCTCCTCCTCATCTTCCCTATTTCCCCAAACTTCCTTAGACAATCTATACACAGTCTCTTCATGCGCATTCTTAAACCCAACAAAACCTTTATCCTTAATCTTATCCCTAACCCCACCAAACTTCGCCTTAAGACCCCTGAACTTATTATACAGCTGCTCGTGACTATAATCACCATCCAAATCCTTCTTAACAGTCTCATAAAAAACACCCACATTTTTGGGCAAACCCTTACCTTTTTCGCAGCACGCCAGAAGCCTCTTTAGAAACGCAGCCTCATCTTTAGCATTCCATATCGGACCGTTCTTTTTTGCAGATTTTTCAGCTTCTGGAACCGCCGTCGCTTTCCCCTTATTATCTTCCTGCGCAGGTTTCTTCGATTTCTTGGACGAAGGGTTGGTCCCCTGTTTTTCTTGGGGCTCTCTGGGGCGCTTGATTGAAGAAGAGCGTTTTGATGGGGTTGATGTATTGTTTTTATTTTTTGGGGGCGGGCTTTTTTTCTGTTGTTTGATTGACGGTGGAGTAGAGATTTTCTCAGTATTGCCTGAATCGGATGATGATTCGATAGTGGCAGAAGAAGAATCCTCGGAAGAAGAAGACATTTGCTGGGAAGCGGGATTTATGTTGTAAACTTTATTCACGTTTCCATTCATTGAATCAGAAGAGTCAATTGCTGCAAAGAAAAAATCATATACAGAAATTGCAACAGGGCATACCGTGATCCAATCTAAAAACACAATAGCAAAAACTATAAAAATGAAAATATCAGTGGAAAATAAAACCGGAAACAAGAGTAAGAGGTTTCACGTTTAGGTTTAGGGTTTTTAAAAGCTTGTATTGATTAAAAAAGTGAAAATCGATTTTATTTTATTTTTTTATATACAGAAATAGTTTTATTTATATTGATTGTATAAAGTTATTAAAAATATAATATTTTTATTCATAGAAATAGTTTTATTTATATTAATTTTATAAAGTTTTTAAAATATAATATTTTTTAAATGAATAGTGTCTATATTATCATTTATAAAATAGTGTTATTCATATTAAAAAAAGGTGAAAATAATCAATTTTTAAAGTCCACACGAGGTTACAATTCAAAGTCGAGAGTGTTATAATAATAAAAGCAAGTCATTGAGTAGCAAAAGTAGAGGAGAGGGAGAAGGACGAGGGTCTAGGTCATTCGGATTGCCCCATATATTAGTTAGTAAAGTAAATAGGATAATTATCTAATTTATTAATTAATTAGATTTCATTTTTATTTTATCACACATAAGCTAAATTTAGGAGTGTCTTTCTATTTTAATGTTGTGTTTTTTGTTTCATAGCATAAGATGAAGAAACTTGTCATGATTTATTTTAATCCTCACCAAAGGTTTCATCTAGGGTTGTTTTTACACTTTTTCCTTTTATAAGCATTCATTATCCAAATTTATCAAAATCTAATTTAATCTAAGCATAATACAAAAGTTCAATCATGAATCCCTTTTGGATCAATTCATTTTTCAAGGTTGCATAACACAATCAAGGTTTTTTAGTTGCAAGTGATTTTTAGGAGATGTGGGGTATAACAGTCAACTCCAACATGGTATGAGAGCACCAACTATGTGACTTCTTGTTTGTTTTTTAAGATAATTAGTCTTGAAAATTAAATTGGCTCATCTTGGAGCGAAACAGACATCATTGTTGTGTTCAAAACTGCCAAAATCCTCAAAATTGTTTGTCCAAAAGCTCAAATCCAAGCAATTGAAAAAAGGAAAAAAAAAAAAAGCTTCAAATCTCATGCATAGAAATACGTACAATCATATGGATTCGTACAATTGTACAATAGTGTACAACAATATGCCACCAATTGCAAGTTATAGGTCAAAAATAGTGGCCTAGTAAAAACATCTGACAACAACAAAAAAAACCCATTACTAATTTTTTTTAATTTTGTGACATAGAAGTGTTTGATGCAACAAGTTCGGTGTCATTCTAGCATTAGCCCCTGTGCTTAGTTTTTTTTGGCCAAGATCAATTGCTATTGTTGGGATTTCAAGTGTCAGTTTTTTCTTTAACAATGGAATGTTTTTTGTGAAGGATCCAAGGCCATAGCCCTCAGTCCCCTTAGATTTGAGGGGCTTATCCCTATAAGCAGTCAGACTACTATCAAAGCAAGTGGCATTGCCGCCCATTAAATCATCTAATGAAACCATAAACCATTTCATTTGTACCCAAATAAAATCATCTCTATCTTCTTAATAAATTAGTTTTGAAGTAAATTTGAGTTAGTTTTGAAGTGAATTTGAGTACGGTTTGAAATATTTTTAGCTTGTTTAAGTAGAATGTAAAGTAGATGTTTGGTTTATTTTTAGTACTCAATGTGATCCAAATTTCTTCTTAGCTTCTAACATGTCTTCATGAGTATGTGTAAAGATTCTATAATGTTGGTGAACAAAATATTAAAGAACCTGTGTCAAGTACAAGGCTTTGGAGATACTAGCAATATAGGGCTCTAGATACATTTGAAGGGTTTGAAGACATTGTGAGAAGCTACAACAAATTCCTCCAAACTATGAACACACTCTATAATATTTGTAGGGTGTTGGCACCTCATTTTGTTGTGTTTAATTTTTTCCTTTTCTACTCTTAAGGTTTGCATGTTGCTTTTATTTTCCTAGGTTCATAATTAATATGAGAGATTCTAAATGGTTCATCTTGCTAAATTGTACCTTTGGTGTTGTGTTAGCAAGATGAAAACCAAACATTGACTAAGTGTTGAGATTTTTAGGATTTCAAAGTTTTGGGAGCATTCATCCTTGCATGCCTTTCCTATCACTAATGAAAACCCATCTTGAAATATTGTGAAATAGTTTAAGTTTCAAAGTTATTAACGTTTCAGACTATTGAGGTTTCCTTGGAATTTTATGAGAATCATATTCTATGGAGACTACACTTTTAGTTTAATTATCTTGGTATCTGTGTGTTTAGCATTGAAAATTGGCACCCTTGACAATTTCATACTAGGTTTAACTCCCCCTTATGTGCTTGGACCTAATTATGAATTTAATTTTCCCATTTTATAATATTTTTAGAAAATTAAAAATTGGGATTGAAAGTAAATATTTAATATTTAATACAGATGTTTAAGGCCCTGATAAGGATGGGTCTAGACTAGGGAACCCAATGCCCTTGTCCAACCCATTTTGGCTAAAATTTAAATATGTAAGTGTCGGCATTTTAATATTTAAAAATCTATTTTTATTTATTGGTTATTGATATTTGTGTCAACCAAGAAATTCAGGGGGAAAAGCATGAATCATCGATAGCAACCACAAAACTACCTAAGTTCAATCCATAGAGACCCTAATCTAACAACGAAGCACAATGTGACCATAGAAATCACATAATAAACCAATAATACCTCAATTCATATGCCAAAGTTTATTCTCCTCCATTGCTCTTCTCAATTTTTCTTGTTTGCTCTCATATATGTAGTGTGCAATGTAAGGAAGCTAAGGTAGCAAAACAACTTCCTACACTGCTCTTGAAAGGAGGATGATACAAAACTTTACAAATCTTTTACAATTATAGAAACTTAAATAGAAATAAACATAAATATCATGCATACCACAACATAGTGATTTATGTGGGAAAAACCCTTTCGAGAGAAAAACCCCACACTCCAAAAGACGCCCAATATATTATTCAAAAATCACAAAGACTACAATATACTTGCAAAGCAAGCTTCTCACAGGAGCATCACAAACCATAGATCTAGAGGCAACACAACCGCTATCAGACTCTCATAATACATCATAATACATAGTCATAATACAACACCTTCGTAAAATAGGGTTATCTTTTAGGGAAAGTTTAGCCAACAAAATATTGACTGTCATATATGAGACCTAATGATGAACAGTCCAAATTTATAATAATAAAATATAAATAAAATTTTCCTTTTGGGGGCACTACCCCCGAGCCCCCATTGTGCCCCCAACACTGATGTATCAATAGTACCTTATGTAATTGTAAGGTTCAAACACATTTTCCCAATTAATCTCCCACTTTTTGAACACCTTGCAAGAGCAATGATAGGGTGTATAAGCATCATCTCTTAAATTTTAGGGGCCAAAAGGCCCAGTCTTTGAAACACAATATGAACTTCTTTGTGCTCACAGGCTTAGTTAAAGAATCAACAACATTCATCAAAGTTTCTACCTTAACTAGCTTCACCCTACCATCTTCGACCATATCTATAACAAAATGATACTATACATCAATGTGCTTGGTCCTGGCATGAAATGTCAGGTTCTTAGCTAGACATATCACACTCTGACTATCGCAATAAATTGTCACTGCACCTTGTTTTATTCCAATATCTGAATATAGTCTCTTAAACCAAATAACTTTTTTATAAGCATGAGTAGTTGTCATATGCCCAGCTTTAGTAGTGGACAAAGCAACCATAGCTTGTCACTTATTCATCCAACTAATTACACTACCAAATAAAGTACACATAGAAGCATTGATGGATTGTCTACTATCAACATCACCGACCCAGTCTGAATCCATGTAACCATGAATACCAAGGGAAATCGCATCTTCAATCATATTACTATGATAACACAAGGAATACTCTAAGGTACCGCACAAATATATGAAAACTCTTTTAACTGCATCCTAATAAACTCTACCTGAATTAAACATATATCTGGAAATAACTCGTATTTCTTGCGAAATGTTTGGTCTAGTACAAACCATAGAATACTTCAAACTTCCAACTGCACTTTGGAAAGACACTTTGCTCGTGTCTTTCATCTTTGATGGGGATGTTGGATAATCAGAACTATATAACTTTGTTTCAGCTAAAATAGGAACACACAATGGTCTACAATCCTACATATCAAATCTTTGTAAAATTGAATTGACATACTTACTTAAATGGACAATCCATTTTTTGTTCACTCTATCTCTTCTAATTCCCATCCAAGATTGTGTTTGGTTGCACCAAGGTATTTCATTTCAAAATTTAGCAACAAGTTGAGATTTCAATTCTAGACTCATACATTTCCCTTTACCAATAAATAGCATATATCATCAACATATAATGTAATAAACAGGAAATGATCACCACCAACTTTATAATAAACACAATGATATGATTTAGAATGCTCAAATCCCAAAATCAACACATATGTATCAAATTTATGCTACCACATCTTAGGACTTTGTTTTAGGCCATACAAATATTTCTTCAATTTGCAAACAAATTTACTTTTACCTTTCACCATGTAGTGCTCTAGCTATGTCATATAAATATCCTCCTCCAAGTCACCAGGAAGGAAAGCGGTTTTCACATTCATTTGATCAACCTCTAAATCATAAGCAACAACAATAGAAAGAAAAAATCTAATGGATGTCATTTTTGCAATAGGAGAAAATATCTTGCCATAATCAACACCCTCAACTTGAGAGTAACTTTTTGCAACGAACCTTGCTTTGTACTTCTCAATACCTCCATCTGAACCAATCTTTTTCTTAAACACCCGTTTTCAACCAACATGTTTTCTTCCTTTAGACAATAGTACAAGATCCCATGTATTATTCTTTTTCAAAGCTGCTATTTCTTCATCCATAGCAATCTTCCAAGATTTTACATCATTCATACCTAATGCCTCTTCTACCAATCTAGGTTCATCCATGTTAGTATTCAAAGCAAAAAAACATTTCCAATCCTCAAGTGAATACCTTTCAGGTGGCTTTTTATGTCTTGTAGACCTATGAACAAGCTGAGTTGGAGGTTCTTCCTCCTCTTCTAAAGATTCAGAGCTAGATGAGCTCTCCTCAACTTCTTGTATATCCATGGGCCTCGATTCAACTTTCTCAAGTGTAGAAGGAAGTTGAATCACATCTTCCTATTTACTTTGTTTTGGCTGCAATGTAACAAAAGAAGACTTAGTTTCTCTAAAATAACACTTCTAATGTATACTACCTTTTGTGCATTAGGATCCGAAAGCTTGTATCCTTTCACACTATAACTGTATCTGATGAAGATACATTTCATAGCATTATTCTCCAACTTTATTCACTTCTCCTTTGGCACATGTGCATATGCCTCACAACCAAAAACCCTAAGATGTTTTAATGAAGGCTTGTGGCCCGACCATGCCTCTATAGGCATCTTATCAACAAGAGCTTATGTAGGAGACCTCTTAATCAGGTAACAAGCAGTGGCAACAACTTCATCCCAAAACCTTTGTTCTAGACCAACACCACCCAACATGCTCCTAGCCTTCTCCATCAATGTCTTGTTCATTCTTTGTTACAAAATCTATCAAAATCATTAGATTAAGATTCGTTGCCATTATTAGTACTCAAACACTTTTTTTCTCTTTCCAATCTACAACTCAACCATTGCTTTAAATTATTTAAATTGACTAAAAACTTCAAATTTATTCTTTAGAAAATTCACTCATGTCCTTCTACAATAATCATTAATAAATGAAACGTAATATGTGGATTTACCAATTGAAGGAATGTCTACATAACCAAACACATCATAATGAATAAGATCCAATATACCACAATATTTATGAGAACTTGAGTAAAACTAAATGCAGTTTTATTTTCCATAAATGCAATGCTCACGTAAATCAAATTCAAGATTACAATCAGACAACCCTTCAAAAAATCTTTTATTTTTCAAGGTCCTTAGACACTTTTCTCCAATGTGGCCAAGTTGCTAGTGCCATAACATAGTTTTTTGTATAGATAACTTTGATTCAAAAGAAAGAGCACCCTTGGGTACTCAAAAGCCATGACCATCTACTAAATATGAAACCCTCACCTCTTCCACAGACTTGCTTTTCATAGAAGTACTATTGCACTCAATAATGCATGCATCAAGCTTATAAAATGTGTCATATCTAACACCGCCAACAATCACCATAGCACCTCTAATCATCTTGCATCATGCATTAGAAAATACTACCTACACACCTGCATCTATTAGTTTGCTCACAAATAACAAATTTCATGCTAATCCAGGGATGTGTAACACATGATTGATATTTTTTACTCTACCATCAAGAAACTTGATTTTAACTTTACCATGACCAACAATATTTAAATGATAATAATCACCCAAGTACACCTTACCACCATAAAATTCTTCATATTTAGAAAACCAATCTCTATTAAAGGTCATATGGAAAGATGCACCTGAGTTAATTAACCATGCATCATTACCTACACGAGTTGCCAAAGTTACAATGAATGCATCGCCATCTTCCTTCTCGAACTCATAATCAAAATCAAATTTCTTCTTTTCTTGTTTGTAGTCCTAGCAAGTAACTTTGAACTTTCCAGAAGATTTGGATCTCCCTTGGACTTGGATTTATCACGAATCTCATTCTTCTCGCCTTTTTCATTGGGTCTTCCATGAAAATTTAGGGACGCATTGGCACCAATGGATACCTTCCTCCTCTTCTCTTTATAAATCAAAGAAGCCACCACATCTTCAATCTTCAATATAACAGAAGTACTCCCAATAGCCATAACAAGAGAATCCCACAAATCAGGAAAAGAATAAAGCAAGATTTGACATTTCTCCTCATCCATTTTGACACCACCTGATACCAATTGAGCCACCAACATATTGAATGCTTTCATGTGGTATGCAATTCATCCACCCTCTTCCATTCTCAAGGAATATAGTTTCTTCCTCAAAAAAATCCTTTTCACTAAAGATTTGACTTGATACATCTCACCAAGCTTCTTCCATAGTTTTTGTGTAAAGGTCTCTTCATGGACATTGATTAGAACATAGTTTACCAAGCACAATCTAATTAGACCTCTATTCTCCCCAATGAACTTGCCATCTAAAAATTCCTACAACAAGATTACAAAGTGTCTTCTACACAAGCTCCCACTCAAATATGGATTAGTTCAAAAAAACCAAACAACCCACAACTGAAACCAATGGTTATTAGGGTCTAATACCACTTGTAAGGAAGATGAGGTGGTGGAACAACTTTCTACTCTAATCTTGAGAGGATGATAATGCAAAACTTTACAGATCTTTTACAGCTACAGAAACTTAAACAAAAACAAATATAATTATCATGCATACCACAACATAGTGATTTAGGTAGGGAAACCCTTTCGGGAGAAAAACCCCATACTCCAAGAGCCACCCAATATATTATTCAAAAATCACAAAGATTACAATATACTTGCAAAGCAAGATTCTCATATAAGTATCACAAACTAGAGATCTCAAGAGGCAACACAATCACTATGAGACTCTCAAGAATACATCACAATACATAATCATAATACAATTCCCTCATAACATAGGGTTGCCTTGTAGGGAAAGTTTAGCCAACAAAATATTGATTGACAAATATAAGACCTAATGATGAATGGTCTAGAATTACAATAATAAAATATAAATTAAAATTTCCCTTTTGGGGACGTTGCCCTCGAGCCCTCGTCGAGGCGTGTGGCCCTCAAACCCTCTCATGTTGATGTATCAATAGTATCTTATGTAATTGCAAGGTTGAGACACATTTTCCCAAAAAATATTCCACTTGTCAAACACCTTTCAAGAGCAACAAGAGGGTGTATAAACATCATTTTTTAATTTATAGGGGCTAAAAGTCCCATAGTCTAAACACCATATGAACTTCTTTGTGCTCATAGGCTTAATTAAATAATCAACAACATTCATCACATTCTCTAACTTAACCAACTTCACCTTGCCATCTTCGACCATATCTCTAACAAAATGATACTGGCATCAATGCACTTGGTATATTGCACTCTGACTGTCACAATAAATTGTCACTACACCTTATTTTATTCCAATATCTGAACACAGTCTCTTACTTGCTAAATTTCTTTTTTACAAGCATAAGTAACTACCATATACTCAGCTTCAATAGTGGACAAAGAAATGCCTGTTTCTTACTCATCCAACTAATTGCACCACTAAATAAAGTAAACACATAAGCATTTTTGGATCATTTTCTATCAACATCCCCTGCTCAATCTGAATCCACATAACCATGAATATCAAGAGAAATCTCATCTTTAGTCATATTACTATGACAACAAAAGGAATACTTTGAGGTATTGCATAAATATCTAAAAAATCTTTTAACTACATCCCAATGAACTCTACTAGGATTAGACATATATCTAGAAAAAACTCCCACTACTTGGAAATTGTCTGGTCTAGTATAAACCATACAATACATCAAACTTCCAACTACACTCTGGTAATGCACTCTACTCATGTCTTCCATCTCTGATGGGGATGTTGGACAATCTAAAATAGATAACTTTGTTCCAGCTGAAACAGGAACACACAATGGTCTACAATCCTACATATCAGATCTATGTAAAATTGAATTGACATAATTTAGCCAAGCCATTGCTTTTTGTTTGCTTTATCTCTTCTAATTTCCATCCCAAGAATGTGTTTAAATACACCAAGGTCTTTCATTTCAAATTTAGTAGCAAGCTGAGATTTCAATTATGGAATCATACATTTCCCTTTACCAATAAATAACATATCATCAACATATAATGTAATAAATAGGAAACAATCACCATCAATTTTATAATAAACACAATGATCTAATTAGAACGCTCAAATCCCATACTCAATACATATGTATCAAATTTTTGGTACCAAATTCTAGGACTTTGTTTTAGGCCATACAAAGATTTCTTCAATTTACAAACCAATTTACTTTTACCTTTCACCATGTAGTGCTCTGGTTGTGTCATATAAATATCTTTCTCCAAGTCACCATGAAGGAAAGCAATTTTCACATTCATTTTCTCAACCTCTAA
>VDFB02373891.1:0-21200 GCA_007258455.2 Sequoia sempervirens | reverse complement strand
TAGTCAAATCATGGTTAAGTTAAAAGAACTTTGCATTACCTTCATATAGCATAGATAGAATTCCTTCCAAGTATTTATTTCTGTTAAGGTTGTGACCGAAACTAGTTCTTAGTGCATATATTGTGTTGCGCCATTCAAAGTATACGTTCCCTGGTTTGACAAGTAAATGAATGTCCATAAAGAGATATTAGTCACTTGTTGGAATGTCCAATTCCTAGGAAAGGTTTTATTGTGATTTTCATATCCTTTTATGGGTGTGACCATTTTTGGCGCCATTGTCGGGGAATGGCATCAAGCTAAGAATTTATCAGAAGTCTTTTTTAGCATTAGTTTAGTTCGTTAGTCAAAAAATTTTAAAATCTTTCAAACCACTATTCATTGTATTGCATGCATAGAAGAAAAAGAGATGCACTGGGAAGGTTCCTCCCTGAAAACTTGTTTGTTGAACTACCATTTAACCCAACTGACAAAGAACCTGAGGAAAATCCATTTGCTCTGTTATTCCAGCAAGCAAATATGGAAAATAATCCACCTAATCCACCTCCTGCTTTTGAGTTTCCCATTGTTCCTTAGCGAGATAGTGACAATCTTAAAATATTCCTTCTTCATTACTTCCCAAGTTCTATAGCCTAGTTACGGAGGATCTAGAAACTTTTCTATTTGAGTTTGATGTCCTCTGTCGCAATTATGACTACAATTCAAATGCTCACAAACTAAAGTTGTTTCCTTCCACCTTGAAGGAGGAAGCTCTCAGATGGTTCATGAGTTTGGGAAGAGGTGTTGTTGATAGTCGGACAGTTATGCAAACAAAATTCCTTGATATATATAAGGAATATTGTAAGAGTGCTAGTAAAGGTGATGACATATTTATAATTCAACAGAAGGAGGATGAAAGTCTAGAAGATTATATCTCAAGATTCTTGTTTTCCCTAAAAAGGAACTCAAACCATACTCTTAATGAAGACTCTTACAAACTACTATTTCTAAGGGGAATCAGTGATGCCTATATAGACGCCCTAGACCTGATGAGAGGAGGTGATATAACCCAACTGCCTTGGGATGATATAAAGAAAATATATCTTAACTACTCTCAAGCAATAGTTAAGAAAGGTCGAGGTCATCATGCTATAATGGGGAAGTCTTCTTCCGGTGGAGTTTCCCGGATGGAGATAACAAATTTGTTGTCTGACTTCAAGCAGGATATCATTAATAATATGGCTACACAACTAGACACTATGCAAGCTCAGAAGAAACATGAGGAAGCTGAGGTAGTTTTGGCCGAGTTCTGTCCACACTGTAGACAAAGGAAACGTGACTGCAGATGCAAGATGGTGGCTAATCTGGGGGCTAAGCAATTACCTATTGACTTTAAGCCAGTGGAAGGTGATGATGATCAAGTGTTATTTGTTGCACAAAGGAGACCATGGGCTCAAAGACAAGGTATGCCTCAAGATCCTTTGACTTTTGGTAATCCTTATTCTAGCTATAATAACCAATGGCATCCTACATATGTACCATCACCACCCTAGAATACATCTCAACCAAGTTGGCCTAATTATCAGACCCCTCAATGGAAATCTCCTCAAGGAGGTTGGTAGCAGCCACAAGGACAATGGACCCCACCCCCAAATAACTGGCAGCAGAATCCTCAATGGAGAGGTCCTCAGCAATGGAAAAACTAGCCCCCTCGGTTCCTACAGCTTCCATAGCCACAACCATAGGCCCTCGCCACTCTGCATAAAGAACTGGCCACAAATACCTGACCCTCCAAAAAATGCCTATGCCTGCCTAGTCGTTGCCAAATCCCAATAATAAGCAATAGCAGCAGCCGCAGTAGCCTATGTATCTTGCTGAAGCCAACCAATATCAAGCTTATGCCTTAAATGTTAATGATATCCATTTAAGGTCTGGAACCACTCTACCTGCTCCACAACCGCCGCTAATTACTAAAATACCAGATTCTCCCCTTGAAGAATCTACTGCACCTATTGTTCCTACTGAGCATATGCCTATAACTCCATACGCTTAAGGAGCCTATTTGCAAAGTCAGGATAAACCACCTTTCCTCAGAGGTTGCAAAGTAATCGCATTTAAATCCATGGAAGAACCCACTAAACCTCGATGGATGGTGGAAGATGTAATTGTCACTCTTGAATCTTGGGAGTATCCAGCTGATTTCACAATATTATCAATTAAGGAAACTTTAGGAGGGTATCCAGTTATCCTTGGTAGACCATGGTTAGCCACTGCTGATGCTTTTATAGGATGTCGTTCTGGAGATATGACCATTTGTGATGGACAGTCCACAAAAAAATTGGCTTTGTATCCGCCTGCTAGACCTCAACCAGATTTGTCCCAACCTATTTGGCCAGATGTGGAGGAAGAAACTGAAGAAGCCAATTCATTGGTTCAATTAATGATGCTTCAAAATGATCCATTCTCACAACTTCAGAATGAGGATGCCTTGCCTTTTCAAATTCTGCAGTTTAACTCTGATACGGGTAGTTCATCTGATCCAAATAGTAGCCATCTATAATGTTTCCTGCAGCAACTAAATTCTGAGAGTTCGCTGCCTAAACTTCCTACAATTTTTCATAACTTGCTTCCACAAGAGGTACAAACATCACCTATAGATTCTATGAGTAATCTCACTAAATAGATAGAATTGTCTCCAAGTCACTATTTGAATATCAATAGCAAACTGTCACAATCTCAATAGGTTGTATTATTAAAAATCTACAAGATTAGCATAAAGCTTTTGCATAGGAATATGGGGACATGCATGGAATAGATCCTCGAATTTGTACTCACAGGGTCTATATCAAAGAAGATTGTTTACAGTTTAGGCAGCCCCAAAGGAGAGTAAATCCAACACTTAGAGAAATAGTTAAAAATGAGCTTCAAAAGTTGCTTGATGCTGGTTTTATTTACCCAATCTCTGACAGTCAGTGGATTTCTCCATTAGTTATTGTCCCTAAGAAAGGTGGAAAATGGAGAGTGTGTGTAGATTACAGAGAGTTGAATACTGCCACTAAAAAAGATCACTTTCCACTACCGTTTGTAGACCAAGTACTAGACTCACTGTCTGGCAAAAGATATTTTTCTTTTTTGGATGGTTACATTGGGTACAATCAAATAAAAATTGCCCCTGAAGATCAAGATAAGATCACTTTTACCTGTCCATGGGGAACATTTACTTACTCGGTCTTGCCTTTTGGTCTATGCAATGCGCCAACAACATTCCAGAGAGCAATAATTAGTATCTTTGCTGATATATCTCATGACTGTATGGAAATTTATATGGATGATTTCACTACCTATGGAGTAATATTTGAAGAAGCACTGATGAATTTAGAAAAAGTATTGAAAAGGTGCAGAGAGAAAAATTTGTCTCTAAACAGTGAAAAATATTTTCTAATGATGGAAGAAGGTATTGTTCTAGGCCATCATATTTCCAAGAATGGAATTCAAGTTGACCCTGCTAAAATTGAAGTTATTCTAAATTTACAAACTCCTGCAAAACAAAAGGATGTCAGAAGCTTCCTTGGCCATGCAGGATATTATAGAAGGTTTATAAAAGATTTCAGTAAAATTGTCAGTCCACTTTATGCCTTATTAACAAAGGATTCTCAATTCGAGTGGATAGAGGCCTGTGAAAAATCCTTCTTGCAACTAAAGGACTTGCTTACTAAAGCCTCTATTCTTCAAGGTCTAAAATAGAATTTACATTTTCACATACATACTGATGCCTGTGATTTTGGTATAGGGGCAGTCTTAAGTCAAAAAGAAAATTCAATTGAGCATGCTATCTATTTTATCAGCAAGAACCTTCAAGGTCTGGAGTTAAACTATACTGTTACAAAAAAGGAATTGCTCACAGTAATGTATGCTTTGAATAACTTTAGGCATTATGTCATTGGTTATCAGATCTTCATCTACACTGACCATGCAGCAATCAGGTATCTGATGAACAAACCTACCTTCTTTGGTAGATTGGCAAGATGGCTCTTGTTGTTACAAGAATTTGACATTACAATCATTGATAAACCAGGAAGAGCTAATGTTGTGGCTGACTTTTTATCAAGACTTCAAATAGCTGCACCTGCTGAACACGAGGTCATTGATGATAGGTTCCCAAATGAACACTTTTTTTCATTGCTGCACATACTCCATGGTATGCAGACATTGCCAATTATCTACTAGCAAGCAGAATACTAGCTCACTTTTCTCCAAAAGAAAAGAAATTGTTAATAGAGAAAAGTTTTAACTTTTCATGGATTGCAAATTGTCTGTTTTATACTGGACCTGATCAAGTGATGCGAAGATGTGTAAGAGAATATGAGACTTATGATATCTTGCATGCTTTCCATGATGAACCATGTGGGGTACATTTTGTAGCAAAGAGAACATCAATGAAGGTTCTTATAATAGGGTACTACTGGCCAATGTTACACAAGGATGTTGTGGCCTATACAAGGAAATGTGACAGGTGCCAACATATGGGAAGACCAACCAAGTCAGATGAAATGCCACTATATCCACAGGTAATAGTCACCCCTTTTGATAAGTGGGGAATGGATTTTGTGGGACCAATTGATCCACCATCAAATGGCAAGTCATACATTCTAGTTTGCATAGATTATGTAACAAAATGGGTTGAGGTAAAAGCTATGACTCATGCTTGAGATAACAAGGTTGCTGAATTTCTGTATGAACAAATTTTCACTAGATTTGGAGTTCCCAGAGAGCTTGTAACTGATCAGGGAGCTTAGTTCACATCCAATTTGATCACTGCACTAATGAATGACTATAAAATCAAACATAGGAAGTCCAACCCCTATCACCCTCAAGCCAATGGTTAGGCCGAGGTTACAAACAGGGAAATTGAGGCTTATCCTAACAAAGACTGCAGCCCATAGAAAAGATTGGAGCAGAGACTTCCGGCAAATTGGGCCTACAGAACTACATGGAAGACAACAACTGGGTTTACACCTTTTGAACTGCTTTATGGGAAAACAGCCATGTTGCCCATAGAATTTGAGCACAAAACTTTGAGGACAACTCTTGAAACTCAATATAGAAATATCTAAAGCACAGAAGGAACGTCTCCTATAGCTAAATGTTTGGACGAAATGAGAAAAGTTGCCCTACAACATATAGAAGCAACCAATAGCAAAGGAAGAAATGGCATGATCAACACATCAAAACCAAGCAATTTTCTGCTAGTGATTGGGCTCTGTTATATGATTCTAGATATCAAGAAAACCAAGGTAAGCTCACAACACGCTGGCTTGGTCCCTATGAAGTTGAGAATGTGTTCGACAATGGAGCCGTACACTGCGACAATTGATCCACCATTTCAAATTAATAGTTAATGGCCATCGAATTCCAATTGTACCATAAACTAGTCTCAAAAGAAGAATTCATGTAGCACATTCAGATCCCGCCATACTCTTCCCTCAGCCAAGGCTTTAGCCTTTCTCCTGCAGCTTCATCGTAATTTTGAAAAGCATGCTCATAATAAAGGTTTTCTTTTTAAGGAAACCCCTTTTTCTCCATTCTCACTTGTCACCACATCTCACTTCTTTATCTTCCATCCATCCATACCATCCATCCATTCCATCCATTCATCTTGACCACCCACATCACCCATCCACCTCATCCATCCGCATCACCTTAATTATGATATCATTCCCAATTATCAACTCATGAAGATGCCATCATCTTTCTTCACACGTACACATAATTATCAAAGGTACGCCATATCTTTTGTTATTGCATATTTGATTTATTTTATTCTATTCATTTACTACTATGCCTGTACTAGTCATTATTACCTGATCTCCACCTATTCTTTAGTACATGTGAGGACACATGTCATACTCTAAGTAGGGGGCGGGGTAATCCACCTTTTGAAACCTATCTTTTTGTTGCTGCCACAACTGTGCAGATAACATTTCTTTATTATTTTTTTGGTACTTTCCAAATATGATCACATGTCCTTTTCATTGCATGTTTTTCTTGTAAATTACAATCAAAACTGCTTGTTCAAAAAGTTCATTTTTGGAAAAGAGAGAAATGTGATGGCACGACAGAAAGAAAAAATCTAGAATAGAAAGGGAAACAATGAGGAAGCCAAAAGGAATGATCCTGTTCCATTACGCTCTCAAAGTTCAAACCCCCATGCAATGCAGGAAACCTGGTTTACTCTGACATATGGTATTAATAATAATACAGCCAGAGAGAAAATATTTGATCTCAGGAAATAGGTATATGATGAATTTTAGGAACAGTCATATTTATTTTGGAGACTGACATACACTAGAAGTGAGAAAAGGTGGGAAAGGTTAACTGTTGGGCTAAGAAGGTCTGAACCTCATAGTCCCCTAAATTTCACAACAACTCTTAAACGATCAAGTAGATATATACAGTTGGGACTTCAAAAGAGATTTGAACTGTGGTTGCCATTGACATTCAGACCTCCTATGCTAATGTGGCCCCTTTATCCTTACCAGGCTACAAATCTTAATGGTGACTCAGAAGCTCTTAGGTATGAGAGGTGGCAGACTTTCAGAGGATTTTATTACAAGTTTGGAACTCCATTCCAGAGTCATGCCGCAACCACTGATTTCAAAGAAACTACCAGGAAAGTTAATGCTAGAGGACCAGCATTGGGCTAAGTAGGGGGCAGAATGATGAGCCCAAAATGTGCTCATAGTTTGGATATTATGATGAACTTTTGATACCTTTACTTTTGTTATTCGTGGTTGTTTAAACTCTTTTGAAACCTTTTATGGGGATATCCTATAGCAAAATATTTTCATATTCCTGCAACCTATTGTGTTGTCTTGACTACATTTATTACCCCGTTGACTCCCTAAATGACTGATATATCGCATATAGTTTTTGAATGATGAAATAGATTTAAATATGTGATTAATGAACAAATATTGTGTATGTGTCATGCGCCTTTTCTTTCGCATCTGTTACCTTGTGTTTCGCAGGTTGTTGAAGAAAGTATGATCGAGTCAAGCACAGCTAATCTCGGCTTTGCAGTAAAGTCTATTTCCTGCATGTCTTCGAGGAAGCTCTGGTGAAGACTCTTTGATCGAAACTGTTGGGAAGGATTTTTAATGACAGTCAATCTGGAAAGAGTGAAGCGCTAGATTCTCTCTCGATCGGGTTGAACTGATAAATTCATTTATGAAGTTTGTTCCTTGATTCTGGGATACACTTTACTTCCACATCTTTCTTTGATAGGGTTAGTTAGTTAGTTTTTCTCTGATTTTAAATAAGGTACTCCTCCTGCGCGAGTGAGAAGGAGATGATAGTTAGAAATAAGATAGAAGATTAGTGATAGAGAGATAGCAGATATCATGTAAGAGTCAGTATGATAATAATAAGCAGAATCTGTATGACAAGAGACAGAGTTTGTTGTTAGTTTCCACATCAACAAAGCAATGTATACAATTCTGTTTTCATGAATAAAGTTTGATGAAGTTCTGAGTTCAACACTTACGTAATGAGTAGATGCTTGCTAAGGGGTCCCACTTAGTAAGTATCTATAGCTAGTTAGTTAGCTGTTATTTTCTATTGATCATTAGTTAGCTTTCATCTTTGAAGTTTTTCATACAAACTCAGTCTTGTATTGCTCCTGCAGCATCGGGAATCCATCCCTATGCCTATTCCTGCAGCATAAGGCCATTTCATATCTTGTGTTTCAGTCATAGCTATTATGTTTTCTATTTTAGTCAAATCATGGTTAAGTTAAAAGAACTTTGCATTACCTTCTTGTAGCGTAGATAGAATTCCTTCCAAGTATTTATTTCTATTAAAGTTGTGACCAAAACTAGTTCTTAGTGCATATATTGTGCTGCGCCATTCAAAGTATATGAGCCCTGGTTTGACAAGTAAATGAATGTCCATAAAGAGATATTAGTCACCTATTGGAATGTCCAATTCTCAGGAAAGGTTTTACTGTGATTTTCATATCCTTTTGTGGGCGCGACCAAAAGTAACGACTAAGGTTGTCATATGGGTTATGGTTATTACTAGAAGTTGGTTTTCATCTTTAGCTTTGGGGGCTTTGTTAGATTTTTCAATTCAAATTTTAAGATGGCAACTTGTCATAAGAGGATAGGGAATGGGGATTGAACACGTGGATTTTTTAGGCTAACTTATGAACTAGTTTATTCTGCTTATTTATCAATCCTATCATCTATTGTATCCTACAAGATATCTTGTTGAACAATGGGGACTGATTTGACATGAATAAGGGAGTAAAGAAGTAATAATTTAAAGGAGGTGCTTTTTAAAGATAGGGATGGATTTTTTATGGAAAAGCACATGAGCCATAATAATTTTTAAAAAAGTGTATTAAATTTTTTGTCCTAAATGATTATTGGCATAATGGTGGGGAGGCACACCAAATGATTAACTAGAAATTACTTGGTTGGCATCATATCATCTATCCCCCTGCCAACATTATTAAATTAAATGCCTTTATTTTTTTGCAAAATGAGTTTAGGCTTCACACAAGATCTGGGTCTTGTCCAAAGATCAATATATTTTTTTCATAAGATTTAGTTCACCTTTACTTTTAGTGATAGTATTTTTAATCAAATTGGGTGAACATTCTAGAAAAATGGTGATTTTTGTCCATCTTATTTTATGCCTATCATTTTATCCCATAGCTCTTCTTCTAATACCAAAGCTTGTCTTAACTATTTTTCTATTTGGGTAATAGCAATTGTTAGTGTGTGGTTACAGTGTTATAGACAACTTCGAGAAGAAAAATAAAGGGTTGCAAAAATATGGGGGGACCAAGAAAGTGTTTTGAGTCATTTTCTTGTGTTCCACTTGTAAGAGTTGGTATCGAATAACTCTACACCATGCAATATTTTGGTTGAAGATTATAATGACCCAAGATCCAGGCACTTCATGAAAGCACAAGAGAGATCAATATGTAATGCTCAAGATTGTAATGAAAGTGATTATCCAATATATTGTATTATCCAATATATTGTATGACAATATACATATGAGACCACCTAGTTATATAGCCAAGATGAGACATAGGATTAAACAAGATTATGAAAAGTGTCTTAATCTGATATCATGTGATAACATATCATAGCCACCTAGGAAACATGTGTTAAAATGTCAAAAGATAAGATAAGATCTAATGACAACTAACACCTTCTATAAAGATTCCTTCCTAGGACCTAAGTAAATTTAACATGTAAATAAGTCCTCTAATTCCCCTAGTAATGATTTTACTAGGTACAAGGTATTATTTACACCAAAACCCCCCCTTAAGTGAAACTTATGGAGTAGGTAATTATTATGCAAATGACACAAAGATGGTTCCTAGATATGAGGCCATGTTAGGTACCCATGAAAAAATTCAAATGCAATCTCTCACAAATGGAGAAAAGGAGAAAACCCCATGGGAAAAAAATCCTCACCAAAATAGAGATAGAAAAAATACTCTCAATGAAGAATGAGAAAGACAAAACCCCATGCGAGGAAAAAATCCCCCCATAAGAGAGAAGTAGAAGAGAGACCATGCAATACCCCCTCAATTTTGAGTCTCTTGCAATGATGTTAGAAGCTCGACATTGAATGTTGAAGATGATCCAAAGTGTTGAACAATGTTCCTCCCCTTATGAAGAAACAAAACCAAGATGGTATGCAAGAGTTCTTCCCATTCCTATAAAGAAGATGGGAGAAGGATGATAGATGATTTATTTGAAGAATGCTCAAGTGTCTCCAAGTCGATACTGAAAGGTGTCACCCTCCAAATAGGAATTATAGGCCACACTACTGAAGAATACAATCCAAAATATCCTAGAAATGATTGTAGAACACAATCCAAAAACAAGAATATCTCCTCTAAAGTTAGAGAAGCATCCTTGAAATGTTGTCCAAAAGAATCCACACATGTAAAAATTAAAAGGATGATCATGTAGAGAATGAACAAGAGGGTCAGAGTGAACTCACTCACAAAAATTGAAGAAGGATCATCTCCATCAAAGAGAAGATGGATGCAATCAACAAGGTCCCCCAAATATAAATTTTAGGACTCATAAAACAAACTAGAAATGTATTTCAAGTACTCATCCCAAGTATCCATCTCTGGAAAATGATGTATGTCCTATTGCACTAAATTACAAGGAATCAAAATTGTGGCAACACAAGCATCTTTAGGTACAACAATAGATGAAGGAGATGGAATATCAACACCTATCACAAGATCCTCAATAGATGAAATGATACCAAGATTCAAATGACCATACTAAATCTTCGCAAAGGTGTCCACACAAGATGCCTCAATGTGAATGTTTGTTGAATCATCAAGAGAAAAATATGAGGTGTAGAATAGATATTGGTGATCAACCTCCCCAACTACATCTATATCTCTACTATGAAAATCCCATATTATGATAAAATTTGGTGTGAACTCAACACTCTTGCCTTATCCACCATGTGTGATCTGATAGATAGAAAGGATATTGGTTGACAATGACTTGGTACACAAAGAACATAATTGAATGTTCCATCATCCATTCCAATGGAACCCTTCCCACAAACATGCATATATGTGTTGTTTTCCATTAGGATGGGTGGTGATGAACAAGTCTCAAATAAAGAGAACATACTTTCTGATGAAGCCATGTGATGTGAGGCTCCTGAATCATGTATCCACCTCTCTGACTTAGAATCTACAACTTCAAAAAATCCTTTCCCCTTGTGTTTTTTGTACTTTGATGAAGAATAAGATGAACCCTTTGATGATATAGAATTATTGATTTGAGCCTTCTTAAGAAGATGCTTCAACTCATCAATTTACTTTGAATAACATTGATGTTCATCATGCCTTGATTTCTTGCAATATACACATGTAGGCTTCTACTTCTTAGATGATTACCCTTTAGAGGGAGAGGATTTTGATTCTTTATGTGGCTTGTTCTTTTTATTGTTTTTCTTCTTATCAAGATTCCCTAATTCTTGTTGTACCTTAGAGTCACTAGCCAACAATGATGTGACTTGGAAGACTTGATTAAACCCATGTTCATAAACTTTGCTTCCTCTTGGAATAAGATATTTGCAAATCCATAAAACTTAGGATCAACATATGATTCTCCCAAAGAAATTCAATGGGTATGAAATACATAAACAAACACTGAATACCTAGGAGCAAGTTTGGATAACACATTTAGAATCAATTACAAATCCTCTTTATCAATGTTGCAATCTTTTAGGCTTGTTCTTAATTGCTTAACTTTGGATAGGTAGTCTTGGATGTGGTTAAAATTGTTTCGATCAAGATTCATCAAATCATTATCAATCTAATATCCCCTAATCTTATTTTTTTTACCATACAATTTTTCAAAATCCTCCAAAGCCTCTTTAGGTTTTTTGCATGATTCAACATGAAATTGTAAATCAAATGAGACTAATGAATATATGGATCAAAGTGTTTTATCATGATCAAGCTCCCATTTTCCAATTCTTTAACATCAATACATTGAGGAATGGTTTCATTTAGATAGCCTATTAGACCTTTCATGATGAGATAATTCTATATTGAGTTTCTCCATGTAGAATAATTATGTGGATTTAGGAGTTCAATTTGTGATTTCCCCATAGTAAGAACATAAATCAAGCAATCAACCACTGCAAGATTACCTCCCCAGATTCACTCAATTAAGAAACCCCCATGCTAATATGATTTGTGAAATTTTATACTTAGTGTCAATTACAAGTGCCACTTTCCAAAAATACTGAAGTGGACTTGAGCTTAGTGCTAACAGATTGGAAAATTAGGCCACAAGTTCAAAGTAATTTTTTACAAAGTATGAGATCAATATGATTGCCCTGTTGGAAAGTAAATGAAAAAATTATGCACTTTCAAAAATGTTCACCCAAAATGTTATTGTAGGAGAATAATGAAGCTCCTAAAGTTATGAAAATGAGGACAACTTAGTACCAACTATGAGAATCTACAATTTATGGATTAACCAAGCACCAACATCAAAATTTGACTGCGACACTATGAAGAGCGCAAAATTTTACCCCAAATATAAAAATGCTTGATAAAAGGAGGTCAGATGACTAAGTTATGTTCATTTGAAGTTGAATTTCAAAACTAAAAATTCCATCTGTGAGGGGTAAATTTTTTTCCAAAAGAGCGCTAACATCAGCAAATTGTTGTTTTAAATTTGATGGCTAAATGCCCATCATAGGAATATTCACCCTTGGTTGGAATATTCTCTATACTGTGGACTTAAAATTGATGGGTTTGAAAGTGTCACATGTCGCCCATGGGTTGGAATATTCACCAGAATCAAAGAGGGAATATTCAACAAATTTTCTTTTGAAATATTCATAGATTGGTGATTTGTACTGGCAGTCTGCCAGTTTACAAATGTAGCCACCAGTCTTCTATTTAAATAAATTTGTTGGTTTTTATAAAAAAAGGTTACCAATGTAAGTAAATCTGTCCTATATTGGTGGGGCTAGTGGCCACACTATGTGGCACTTTGGGAATGGCCACGTACTCAATAGACCTATAGAGTACTCTATAGTCAACAAGGTACAATGTTCACCTTTTATTTTTGGTTTTTTTAATTTTTAAATCAAAATTTTTTGAATTTTTTTTCTACAAACCATATAAAAAAAATTAATACAATTTTTCAAAAAAAAATTGACTATTTTTTTTTTCAAATCATACGCAATGCATTGATGGTGACTTGGAGGGTTGTATGGCTCCCTAGGAATTTTTTTTTACCTTGGTGGCTCCTATATCAAATTTTGATGAATTTACAGTTGTTCTTAGGGTTTTTGGGCCTTCTAGACACAATCGCAGGGTCGATCTTGACCCAAAGTGCTCCAAAATTGCAGGTACCTTTTAGATCTGGCAACCAAACTTCAATTTCAAAGCCTCATATATTTGGCCTTGTATGTCCAATTTGGATGAAATAAAGGGAAAATTTGACTTTCTCAAACCCTTTGATCTCAATAGTGAGCTCAAATTTGTTCTAACAAGCTTCAATTTGAACCTAAAATGGAGAGCCACAAAGAGGAAACCCCCAAATCTAGTATTTCTTTCAAGCTTTTCTAATTCTCTAGATCATCATTCCATGCAAGAGAAGAGCATAGTCAACCTTTCAAGATTTACCAATATCTCTCAATAAATACTAACAAGAAGTAATCTAGAAGCTTTGATACCATATAAGATTTGCTATAGAATAATTTTACATCATGCAACATTTTGGCTAAAGATTATAGCCACCCAAGATCTAGGCACTTCATGAAAGCACAAGAGAGATCAATATGCAATGCTCAAGATTGTGATGGAATTTATTATCCGATAGATTGTATGAAAATATACATATGATACCACTTGTTTATATAGCCAAGGTGGGACATAGGATTAAATAGGATTATGACGAGTGCCTTAATCCTATGTCATGCAATAACATACCATAACTGTGTAGGACACATGTGTTAAACAGTAAAAAGATAAGATAAAATCTAATGAGAACTAACACCTTCTCAAAAGATTCCTTCCTAGGACCTAAGTAAACTTAAGACATAAATAAGTCCCCTAAGTCCCCTAGTTATGAATTAATTGGGTACAAGAATTTATTTACACCAACGCCATTGAGAAAAAATATGGAACTTGACAAGCTTTTTGAAGAAGCGAGCATCACCAATTTTTTTGTTATGAAGAGTTTTAATGATGAACACACCTTCAAATTCTTCAATTCATGGAAGGGAGGAAAAGGTGAAGATTGGGAGTATCAGGTTTTCAAGGATTACCCCAAAGTTAATTATAAAAGCTACAAGGTTGGAGTGTAGGGGATTCAAGGTTTCCAAAGTCAGTCATGGGAATCATCAACGCTTCATTGATAGCTTTTTGGAAGTGGATGAGAAGCTTAAGAGGTTCTCGAATGGATACGATTGTGACAAACTTCCTACTCCCTATGGTATGGTTAGCATTCACATTAGGGTGAAATCACAATATTGTGTCTCACGTTTTGGCCAATATAGACATTTACATCATAGTTTTTAATTGAATTTCCATCTTTTGAGACCTATAATAAATAAACCATTAATAATTTGAATATGATGCAAACTATTGATTTTTAACAATTTAAATGTAGATTCTATATATATATATATTTTGAAATAAATTGCGAATCTTTCAACATCTCCTTTAATAACTAATTTTAAATAGAAAACAACATTTTTAGAAAGTAACATGTGTCATCCAACATAAATTTTATTCTATAAAGGATAAAATTATAATTAATGAAACATAGATTCTCAACACCAATATCCAGGGAAAGGATATTTTCAACTACCCAAACGGGGTGGCCGGTCGACTAGAGTATAGAACCCCTACAACTAGAGCATAGTACCGCTACAACTAGGCTATAGCCCCTTCGTTTAGAGCCCCGTAGGGGAGAGGGGTGGGGACGCTGAACTACCGATGCAGAGCGGTCTCACCTGGATTGAACCTTCTCCAAAGCCTAAAGACAAAGACGGCCAGCATGAACTGCATGGGACAAAGATGGCCAGCCTGAAGACGAAGATGGTGGATTGAACGGGAGGGCCTAAAGACAAAGACGGCCAGCATGAACTGCATGAGACAAAGATGGTGGATTGAACCGCCTGAAGACAAATGCAGACGGTGAATTGAACGGGAGGGCCTAAAGACAAAGGTGGTGGATTGAACCTTCTCCGCCTAAAGACAAAGAGTCCTATCTCCCCTTCATGCCCGCCCCCTACTATATTAGTTGTAGCGGTTGTAGCGGTACTATTGGCGGAGCCCTTTCCTTCCTATAGTGGACTCTACAGGCCAGAATAGTCTTGGCCATGCAGGGGGTCCGCCCTACTATTCTATGGGGTCTTGGAAACCGGGATAGCGTAGTCAGTCCCCCTACCTATAGAACTGCGACAGATGAATGGAATGGCGAGCCTGAGTATATAGCTGGCCAGATTCTCTACGGAACATGCCTGGTTCGAGTGCCCCACCAGAGAGCCGCCCTCATGAATTGTCCACTAGGATAGGTAGGGCTATTCTACCACTAAGCTCTTCCCATATATCTATAGGGCGCCCTACCGCGTCCTATAGTTGCTCTTCCCATACATCTATAGGGGCGACCCTACCGCGTCCGTCCTATAGTTGTGAGATAGGTTATTCCATAGTTGGGTTGGGTCCGCCCCTACCTTTATATAGTTGCTCTTCTCTTCCACCGGTAGGGGGGCTGGTATCACTACTATAATGGATGGCCCCTATCTCTACCAATATAGGGCAACTAAACTAAACCCCTATAGTCTAGTAGGGCCCTATCATCTATAGTGCTCGGAGCTTTCAAGTATGATAACATGTGTCATCCAACATAAATTTTATTCTATAAAGGATAAAATTATAACTTTTGAAACATAGATTCTCAACACCAATATCTAGGGAAAGGATATTTTTCATAATTTTTTGTTACATAATTTTTAATTAATTTCTAAACTTGGTAGCTATAATTTGGAGATATGTGTGTCATCCAACGTAACTTGTTGTGTATATCAAAATCTTTTTTTGGTGAAACAAGGACATCAATACCTATGGTAAGGATATTTTTTGAATTTTTTTAAAAATGGTTTACTACTTTTCCACCTTGCCGAAAAAAGAGCTTGATGTTTGGAGAAAAACCTATGTTCAATAATTATTTACATTTAACTACATGATAAAATGAAAACATATCAAATCTATACTTGTTGGCAATCTGATTTTGAGGGCTATTATCTTACAAATTGTCTTCTCAAGTTAAGTTCATGTGAAGCTCATCTTAAGTTCTGTCAAGTTAAGTTCATGTGAATATTCTAATGAAATTTTGATATAGAAGTCAAACCTAACATACTTAAATCCTTCATTCAAAGGACCTTCGCTAGAAGGTACCTTCACTCAAAGTTCTTACCTTCACTCAAAGGTACCTACTAGCGAAGTTCACCATGCAAAAAAGTAATTATATAATAAACACCTTTGAGAAAAGTTTTTTACTTTCATACCTTCCCTCGAAGGTGTTCAAGTGAATCTAGCCTGACCACTCACAAAATTCCTCTTGCCAAAAGTGAGATGTGCAATTCCGTGATTTTTCCCATTCTAAAGTATTTCACATTAGAATGTAGCTACACTATTGTGCATGGTTACCATTTTCTATTTTTAAATCATATTATGAGTAAGGAGAAAGTCAATATTCTATCTTTTATTCTCTCTTCTCTACTACAATGTAAAGCTAAAGGCGTGTCTCCCCCTTTGCACCAGTGTTTAATATAAAGACTTTACAATTATGTTATTTCCCTAAATCATTTGTTAGGCCCTATGAGTTTTGTGAAGCCATTGTAAATCAAACCCATGAAGGAGCATCCTCAATTTCTACAATGTAACCCTAGCACTAGTAAAAAGAAAATTTTGGTTCCTAAAAAAATTGTTTATCTATTAAAAGTTTCTCCCTTGAAACCTATTGTTTCACAAGATCTCTCTACTAAAAGAATTCAATCTACCCCTCCCTCTCAAAAGAATAAATATTTGACTTATACCCCTACTTTGAGTGACCCTTCTACTGGAATTTATGAAACTACCCCTCCCCCTCAAGTAAATAAATCCCTAGCTAAACCTCCTAGTGCCAAATGTAAATCCTCAGAAATTGAGGATTTAAGAATTTCCAAAAAGGTTACTATTAAAATTCATATGAAGGGGACGAAGATTATGTTGAGGATTCTAGTAGTGGTAGGGGGGAAGAAGGTTAACTCATATGGCTAGCTAGAATATTAAAGGAAAAAATATTTCTTTTGAAGAACATGATGAAGGGTCATCGAATGAACAATATATTCATATACAATAGGAAGAATCTCTAGAACTGAGCCAAAAATAACTTGAAGTTGTGCTAGGAGAGGACCCTAGGGATGACATGACTAGTATGAAAGAGGATGTAGAAGAGGATTCCCAAGAGAAGGAAGAGGAAAAGGAATCTGAGGGGAATGAATGAATATGGCCTTGGAAGAGGATGACAAGCACATGGACAAGGATCAAGAAGAAGAGAATACTAAGGTAATTGTAAGCTTTTAGGAAGAAGGAGAACAAGAGAGTGGGACCCTCTAGGAATATAAGAACAATATTGGTTCTCTATAATACAAAGTCAACATATTTGATAGTTCCTTCAATAGCTTGATTTTTATCACTCGTGGATTCATGAATAAAATAATTTTTGGTGCAATGTCAAGACTGTCAAAGGTAATAAAAATGAAACATAGAATGAATACAATACAAGATGTTGCAATACTGGAGATGAGGTGGACCCCTAGAGAAATGATTTGGATAGTTTTAAAAAGGAATGAGACCTAATTAACTGTTAAATAGAATAGTTTGATTTTAGTTTTCTTTGTTTTGGGCACCTAAGTGTCTTTCTCTTGTTTGCATACATGTCCTATCATTTCTTGTTTATGACTATTTCCTTTGTTATGTTGTTTATTGGTTAGCTTGTTGGTTTGGTTATTGTTTTGGAGAAAATAATCCTTGTATTAACTTCTTTAATCAAATAGGAAATTAAAATTATTCACAAGGAATTATATCTGGTTGTATATCCAATTCTTCTCTCTTACCCATATCAATGACAAAGAGAAAATGACACCACTTAACATAGAGTGAGAAAATGTACCACTTTTATATTTATTTTCCATGCTTTTACTTTGTCTCATACCTCTAGTTTTCTTATATATTTTTTCCAATAATCTCCAATGATCCGTTGAAAATAATATTTTGTTCTTTACTATTTTGGTCAAATCTCAAATATATCTAGTGGTAATGCGAGATCAAATAGTATCCCTAACAATGATATAATACCCAACATTTTTAGGATGTTTGATTTGGAAAATCTTCAAACAAAATATAGATTTGCATTCATCCAACCATCACATTCATCCAATAGTACCTTCGTTTCCATTTTAGATCTACACATATAAATCTTATTAGTCCCTTCTTATATAGGTGAAGACTAATGTTTTCATATCAATTTTTTCTTATTTGTTTGCATTGATAATTTTTCCTTTGAAAATATTAAACATCAACTATAATGTTTTTTGGCAAAAAGAATAGAAATGTATTAATCAACAAGTTTGAAAAGAATACCTAAAGACTTCCAAATAGTAATAACAGCCTTGAAAATTAAAATAATAAATAACCAAAGTTATCTTCCACCAGTTCACCACCACCAAGAACCAATAGAACCATCAACATGTTTTTCCAATCAAACTCATTTTTATTCGGCTTTCTCTATCACTAGCTTATTTTTCCATAAAATTTTATGAATCATAATTTAATTTGTTCCTTAGTGAAAATTGTACGCTTCAATCATAAATCCACATTTTAGTCTTTTGAAGAAAAATAATTTACATGACCCATCAAACATTAGATTTGGACATTTAATATTTTTGAAGGAACAAATATCAATGCAAATAAATAATAAAAAATTGATACAAAAATATTAGTCTCGACCATGCTCATTCAGAGGATAAAAATACAATGGTCAAAAAATTTCCTAATCAAAAACATTTTATAGTTCATAAAACTCTCAACATTACAAAACAAAGAATATAGATCATATATACAAATAATGATGAAGAAAAGCAGGAGTATAATATATGCCCTCAATTTTGTATATTAATTATTAATTATTTGCACATAATTTATGCTCACAATTGCCAATTATTAGTATATGTTAAAAGTCTTTCCAAATGAGGCACTTAATCTAAAACTTGAACAATTAATAGCAAATTACATTTTTTTCATGATTACTTGATAACCATGGCTCAATTCTTTAACAATATTCCACTTCTTTACCTGGTAAGTTATTTCAGACCATTGTATCACAATCTAACTTAACTTTATGAACAATGCCATTTATTTCTTTTTGTTATTAGTACAATGTTGAAAAATGTATATATATATATAATGTATACCTAACAATAGTCTTTCTCAATACCAAATGCTGCAAGCCTAAGGAAATGCTTCTGTATCTGCAATAGCTTTAACATGGTCTAATGAATTTTTCTTCAATGCACACAAAAATATGTCTGTACGTTCTAATATTTACCACAACATTTTTAGAAAGAATAATTTGTTTAGAAAATATGGTGATGCCCAACGGGATCGGTCCAATAAAACTGAATGGCTAGAAATTAGGATGATTTGTAAACAAGCTCAGTTGACTCAAGAATGAGTAATTAGTTTATCAGGTAGTAGCAAGAGAGGCCCCCGGTTAAGATAGAAGTAAGGGATTTTTGCTTGATGTTGATATGATGGGAAACAATATCTTTCTAGTTTCTTCTCTTATTAAAATTCATTGCCCCTAAAGTGTAGGTCTTGATAAGTACAAAATTCTTGGATTTAATTATTAAAATCAAATTGGAAACTGTCATAGATACATGTGGTCTTATTTGGGGGCAGTGGGTAGTTAGAGGGAAAGTGTTACATAAACACAACGATGCTAGTAAAAGTGCATTGTGATTTTGGTTGTCAAATGGAAAAAAGTTTGATTTTGCTCATTACATTGTTGTCAAAATTCCTTATTTTAAAATTATCGAATTTGGATATGCACTAGGGATTCGAAGTAGGTGCTGGTGTGATGCTCTCAGCACCTAATCAACTTTGTCTTGCACATTACATAATTGAGCTATTCATTGTCTTTTTTTATATTTTTAATCCTTCTTTAAATAGCAACATTATTATCCTGATTTGGAATTATTTGCACTTCAAGTGTCATTTTTTCCCTTAAGGATAACCTAAAACATAAACATAATTTCTCTGTTTGACGTTATTTGCCTCAAAGCCTAAATTTTTTATCAATATTTCTTAGCCTTGAGCATAACCTCAAATATTGTAACATTCATTGAATATTTTGGTTGTACAGTATTTGTTGTCATTCTAGTCTTAACATTTACTTTATGCAAGGTTTTGCAATGTAGAGTAGTTATTAGATGGTCCCTAAGGCATGGGATATTCCTTTTCTTTGCTATATGGCCCTCCAAAACATAAATAGGTTTTGGTAATCAATTGTGATATGGTCTTGCGCTGTGACTTGGTCCTCTGTCACACTTTAGTATCATTGATATTTTCTTGTTTAGAACTAAAGACATATTTCTGGAGCTATTGCATTATTCTAGTCTTCTTTGAAAATAAATTACTGTGAAAATGGGGAAGAAGTAATAGGTATTGTAAAACATTTTGCATTGAAAATTGCGAAATAGTTATATCAAACTATCAAATTGAAGGAAACAATTAGTTTTTGTCTTATTTTATTAGAGATTAAAAATCTGATTTTACACTGCATCGCAGAGGCTCATCGTGAAGTCTAGAATGGAATCTCTTCAACACTTCAAAAATCTATGAACACATAAGCATAAATTCTAGAAGCTGTGAAGACTGAACCTAATTTTTTTCTCAATTAAAGACCTCTTTTAATGTACAAATGATTTTTACATTCCATACTTTGATTTATTTAAAAATTGTAGGTTATCCAAATTCCATGCTATATTTAGTAGTTTTGTCATAACAGTTCCTTAATACCATTGTAATGGAAATATAAAGTATATAAACTTTTCTCTTTCGATTGTGAATCAATAATTCCCTTACATTAATGACCAAGCAATTTGTTAATATTAACCCTAACTGCCGCCGTCCCCGCCAACCACTGCCCGCTATATCGCAATCAATAAATTAGCCATTGCGATACCGCGGGAGACTTCCGTAGTCTTTTTGTTTTATTCAACCGCCTGACGTACCTCCAGCCAATGCCCGCTATTTCGCAATCAATAAAATATTCATTGTCGTCACCTCCAGCCAATGCCCGCTATATCGCAATCAATAAAATATTCATCGCGATATCACGGGAGACTCCGTAAAAGTTTGTTTTATTCTAACCGCCAGCCGTTTACTTTTGTTTACCGGGCCGTCAACTAACCGCTGCCCGCAATATCGCAATCAAGTTTTTACCATCGCGATACCGCGGGGAACTATGGAGAAAGCCGCCACCGCCAGGGAATTAATATTTAAGTTTTAATATTATGAAAAGGACATTGTATTAAATGCATTTTGACGGGGGAAAAGTTAGTTAGGTGATTTTGAATTTAAATTGTAT